>CM064582.1:51934334-52082963 GCA_032716605.1 Paralithodes platypus | reverse complement strand
CGCATTTTAAGACTGTTATTTCTCAGTAAATACTGATTTCCGCACTTCAATTAAACATCCTACAAGTTCTAACCAGTCCCCTGAACAGTTTTTAATAGGTTACTTGAGGATATTTTGGTCAATATACAGGAGGCGCTACAATATTGGTAACAAATTAAGCTCAATAGCATGTGATTAAGCGATTTTTCTCCAAATTGTTGATGTAGGTGTCATTCCCGGGAAACTAACATAATACATATTATATGGATATTTACGTTTTAAGGGTTTGTTTACACTTCTTCTTTTTCGTCTTCATCTGGGAGACTTCTTTTTCGTGACTGTCAGTCAACAACTGAGACATCTGGTGGCGAATGCAATGAACTATACTGGTGGCGTCGTAGCCAAAGTAATCACCCTACCTAATTCATGCCAAGAGTACTCGAGTTCACTGACACGTGATGTCTATCGACCAATCAGGTGATGCCATGATTTGGAAAACAGGTGGCCCAGGATATAAGCTGTCAGTTTGACTCTGGCCAGCTTGTGTAGAGGGTGTGAGCCGATCAAAGCTTTTTCCACCGTCTTTAAAAACACTGAGGCTGCTTAAGACCTTTTCGCCTTCCAATAAGTGTAAACTGTCCAAAGTGCAATAACCAGTGTTCCAAATACAGCTGACGAGGACAGCTGGTTTTGAAATGCACATACACTTGTTTTACATGGAAAAATTCGAAACAAAAATCCACCAGCTGTTGACCAAGATGAGTGGTGATCGAGCCTCCAGCGGCCAGCCAGGCAGCCCAGTACCTCCTCTGTTCATTAAGGTTAGTTGGTTGGTTGGGACAACATAAAGGAGCCGGACCACAGCTAGCTCGGGAATCTTAATGGGTCATCGCAAAGTAACATAAAGTAACAGATTTTTTCGCATAGGATTAAACTGGCATGCAAGGGCTAGTTGGTTATACTGATCATACTGATGTTTTGGACCGACAGTTAGCCCATCGATCTTTTTAGGCCTAATAGGTCCGGTAGAGCATAGGCTATACATCATTGCTATATATGTCATTAAGAGCTGAAATGTATTATAAGGGAGAACAAAAATAAAATAAAATACATAGGCCTACTGTAAAACTAAGTTTTTCAGCCAGTACCCAACCAGCGGGGGTGTGGGGGCAGCAGCCCCCAATAATACTAGGTTAGGTTAGGTAAGGTTGTTAGTTTAGGCTAATGTTAACCCCATTCTTACTAGGTTAGGTTAGGTAAGGTTGTTAGGTTAGGCTAATGTTAACCCCATTCTTACTAGGTTAGGTTAGGTAAGGTTGTTAGGTTAGGCTAATGTTAACCCCATTCTTACTAGGTTAGGTTAGGTAAGGTTGTTAGGTTAGGCTAATGTTATCCCCATTCTTACTTCGTTAGGTTTAGGCTAATGTTAACCTTATGAAAACCCAAACAAAAGATTTTATTAGGGTTACTGTGTAATTTTAACATGAACATTAGTAAAATCCGAGCCAAGTTTCGTCAAAACTTGGCTCGTGTTTTCTAAATGTCGGGTTATATGGGTATGGAAATTTACAAAACCCGAGCCAACATGTTAATAAGGTTACTGTGTTATTTTCATTTTTAAATTAGTTAAATCCGAGCCAAGTTTCGTCAAAACTTGGCTCGGGTTTTCAAAAAGGCGGGTTTATGGGTCTGGAAGAGCCAATAACATTTGTTAAATCCGAGCCAAGTTTTGTCAAAACTTGGCTCGGGTTTTCAAAAAATCGGGTTTTATGGGTCTGGAAATTGAACAAACCCGAGCCAAATTTGGGTTACAAATGTGTATTATCGTGTTCTATAGTGTTCTATACGCTTTTTACCCCTCAATTTCCCTGATCTTCATAGCCCTCCCCACTATCGGGGGGCGTGTCTTTAGATTGATGGATAATGGGTAAATGCTTAATTCCCATTCAATTTCATCACTAGATTAGACTAAAACACCAAAAACAAAATCAAAATACCAAAAAAAAAAATACCTGAAAAACACATTGTTGCGTCTCCTGTATATTAACCAAAATTATCACCAACCAGATAAGAGTTTTTCAGGTAATTTGTTGTTGTTTTTAATTTTTTCTCTGATATACAGTGTTGTTTAATAGGCCTACCGAGGACCGTCGCATTTTAGTATTTTTAACATTAGCCTAACCTAACCGAACCGAAAAGTAACCTGTCTCCACGACGGTCTAAACTCCCCCTCACGTTCCCTGTTTATGGGTGCGCGACGGTCTAACCCCGGCTCACGTTCCCTGTTTATGAGTTTGCGAAGGTTTGTAATACTTCAATGTATCTAGGCTATTTCAAGTCAAATATACATTTCCGCGCATCATCAAACCATACTAAGTCTACTAATAATAATATTAACCCATTAGTACTAACAGAATAGCGACAAAATAGGGGTAGTATAACTGTAGATTTATCCTTTCCTAGGCTAGGCTAGCCTACCACCAATTTTCCCATGGTTTTTCGGTATAAATTGAAAGACCCCGGATAACCTTTTTACTAGGCCTAGCCTAGTTATTTTTTGTTGTTTTGTTTTTCATTACCCTAACCTAACAACCTTACCTAATCTATCTTAGTAAATGGGTGGGGGCTGCCGCGGCGGCGCCCCCACACCACCGCTGGTTGAACCAAGTGTAAACTAGATTAGGCCTAGGCCTATGTAAATCGAGGGATAAAAAGGGGTGAATGGACGACTCGGCCAATGGGACAACTCGGCTCGGACAGCTCGGCCCACTTTTGGACAACTCGGCCACGACAGCGAGACGGCTCGGACAATTATTTGAGACAGCTCGGCCCCGTGTTATGCTACGGGGCAATTTAACGAGACCAGCCGACCATGCCAAGACCATTTTTGTTAATATATCTGTGAATTGTATAATTAGGCTATCTGGGTAAAACGCCGATAAAAGTACTCCGGTCTCACCTACCATAATTGCGAACCTCCAACTTCAGTTGGGGATTATACTTCCTTTTTTTCTTCATCGGTTTGTTTACACAAAACAGGTGGAAACACACACTATCAATTGTCACATTAAAGGTAAAATATATCATATTTAAGCATTTCCATAGGTCCTACAAGTTATTAAGTGAATAGCCTATATCTGCGAGGCAGAGCAAGATTCGCCGATTCACGGTGCGGACAAGGTCTAAAACTTTCTTCATATTCACAAAACTAGATCACCTGCATTCAAAATGGCTGCCCGGGACAGGACTGAGAACGGTTTGGCTGAGTGTGTTCGAATTCTTGAGGTATGAAAAGCACCCTGTGGCAAAATTCAGATTTTTATAAAAACGTACGCGATTTTTGCGGTCGGTCAATAAATGTACCATTGTTTTGGGTGGCCTGATGCTACCTTTATCGCATAAATCTACCTCTTATATGTTTTATTCTATATACAGTCGGCCCTCGGGTAGCGCGGCTTTGGACAGTGCGGTTTTGGTCTAACGCGGGTACCCCTAGTGTGCCAAGTCAGCATCTAACACTGTTTTATTTATGTAGCACGCTCTGTGGTCGGCTGGGGGATCGGCATTTCTCGCCATATCTCGGCCGTGACGTCAGACTCGGTAGACTCGTTCCAATTTTGGAAGCAATTCCACATAAAAATGGGAATTGACTTCATTGTCAAGAGTTGGAACTCAATCAACCAGCCCATCATTTCATAGATATGATCTGTAAAATAGGGTTAGGTTGTCTGTTACTAATGTTTGATCCATATTTGGTAAGGTTATTGGGTGGTAAATGGTCAAAAAGGTGACTTTGGGGAAGTCGTCAGAACCAATAGAATTAATCCCATAAGTTCTTTGCTTTGTGTAGCGCGTGTTTGTGTAGCGCGGCGCGGTCCCAGTACGATATACCCACGTTACCCGAGGGCCGACTGTATTTCAAAGTAAGATATGGTCACCAGAAGTGTATCAAGTTGAAGCCAAAGCCATTTCCGAACTACGATGTCTAATGGTAATTTTTTGTAATTACTTTGCAAATAATGGCTGTAAATCACGAATTGTGTAATAAATATGTTACATTTATTTATTGACATGCTTTTATGTAGTTTTCGTATATAATTGAAGAATAGTGTAATGAATTAAGAACTAAGAGGCCAGTCTTACTCATTCAGTGAAGAAAAATGGTGGATTTTCGGTTTCTCCTCATATTTCAGGCTAATATGGAGAATGTAGCTTTAGTATCAGCATTTCCAGTTTCCACACAAGATTTACAATTGTGAATAACTGAACGTTGTGTATGACAACGAGGAGCTGCTTAACCCGGTGAGACCCAGTGTCGCACGTGTTGCGTCGGCAGTGTTTGATCACCAACTCCCAGCGACGCATCACGTGCGTCCGACATATAAAAAACACTTACGTGGCTCGTAAGGTAGGAAATGGCGGGAGAATAGGAGGGGGAGGTACCGTAGTGTGTGTGGGAGCCGGGCCAGTAGGTGTGAGCGGGCCGAGACAGCCGCGCGGCTGGTGGTGGTGGGCTTAGTGGGGATAGTTTACACCCTTAGTTCACCGCCACTTTGAACCTTCATTACTCCGGTCGTATGGGAGCTAGAGGCTTGAGATTTATGTGAGACACTCCTTAGGATGTATGCCGTACAATGCCATACTCAGTTTTTACCCTAGTGCTCCCGGGCGGGTGGTCATGCGGGGGAGACGAACTATTGAAACCCCCCGCCCCCCAAATGACCGAAATGATTTTTTTTTTTATTTTTGTCTTCATTTCTCACCATTCTCTTCCATTTTGGCTCAACACATTTTTTTGAGGCTCCCCCCCCCCCAAAAAAAAAATTCCGAGGTGATTTTTTTTTTTTTTTCATTTCTCATCCTTGTCTTCCATTTTAGCAAACAAAAAAAAAGAAGTGAAAATGGCTTGGGACTGGGGTGAACAAAATATTATAACTAGCCGGGGCTCAACGGGTTAAATTGGTGAAAATAGGATAATATTGAGACAATTCTGATGGCCTAACATCGACTTTGGTAAGTATTCGAATTAAGTATTATTATGTGACCTAGGTACAAAATATGCATATATATGCAAAGCTGAAGGCTTTCTGAATCATATGTAGGGGGTATAAGAAAGATATGAATTAAATTACCAATGTTATAGGTGGTACCAACATCCGGTAAACCCAGAACCTTCCACCATCCACCAATAAATTCGCCGTTTTGCGCCACTTTCACGAAGGTTCACCATGTTATTGCATGGCTACCGTAAGCCGATTTTAGTGTTTTAGGTTACTTATGAATAGCTTAGAGTGTGCTCTTTACGAATATACCAATGAAAGTTATAAACAGAAAGTTTTTACATGCGTAATGTGTAAATGAAAATCGGTTCTTTAATTGACCGACGGTACTTTTATCGGCGTTTTACCCCTATGTCATAGTTGGTCACAATTATAGGTATTAGTTTATGACCAACCAGTTACGGGCACCATCAATGATTATCAGTGTTTTATCACTTTTATGCACGATACTTTGTTGCTGTACATGTAATTACCGTCGCAAAATCACTATAAGTGAAATACGAGAAACTGTTGGATTGTTCACCCATAACACAGGGAACGTGAGCGGGGTTTAGACCGTCGCGAACCCATAAACAGGGAACGTGAGCTGGGTTTAGACCATCGGACACCCATAAACAGGGAACGTGAGCTGGGTTTAGACCATCGGCGAGACAGGTTAGTTTTCGGTTAGGTTAGGTTAGGTTAGGCTAATGTTGAAAATACTAAAATGCGACGGTCCTCGGTATTAAACAACACTGTACAGTATATCAAATAAAAAATTAAAAACAACAACAAATTACCTGAAAAACTTGTAAATAGTTGGTGATAAACTTTTACCCATTTATATCCTAGGCTACTTATCATTTTAACATAACGTTTGGACATACAACCCCCCCCCCCCCCCACGGCCTCAAATTGTGACATCATTATACTAAGTACTGTTGAAGAACAAAAAAGTATCGTTGTATCATCTTTTTATTTACAGCTTAATCCGCACACAAGTATATGAACATATACTGGTAATTATAGGCGTTTTTTATGCCACCTTTTGATTTTCACATTAACTTCGAAATCTTCTGGCGGCATAAAACACGAATTAATTTCGTTGTCAGGCATATGATTCACAGTTCAATTGTTGGGCAAGAAGCTAGGCCTTTAAAATGGCACCTCCCTTTTGCATTTTTGTTTTTAGTTTATGTTCAGTATGATTTTCTCTTATTCTCCAAAAATTATAGATTAGTTTCTTTGGGATGGATGTAGAGTTCGGGCGTATGGTCGTCATTGTTTACATAGGGCGATCGCCGCAGTCGCACTTACGTTCCCGTCTATTTCGACGCTATATTTTCTGCTATTTGCCCCCTGTCATTACTAAATGAATACTAGGTTAGGTTAGGTTAAAATAGACGGGAACATGATGGGAAAGGTCCGACGCCACTACGCGTAATGTAAACAAAGATGGCGGTACACCCGCTCACTACATCCTAGCCGTTTCTTTACCCTATAATTATATGGTCTGTCTATCAAATAAAGTTTTTAGCAACTTGTCTTCTTCTATGTATGGTTGCTGGAATAGAGGTTCCTTTATTTCTTCTGTGTACGGTGGGAACCACAGAATGATGTTTTAGCCTTTCATCATAGCCTAGGCCTATATTCATTCTCCTTTAACCCGCTGAGTACCAGCTAAATATTTATAAATGTACCACCCAGGACCGGCTGATTCTGATTTTTTTTTTTCCAGAAACAATAGCGAATGGGTTAGGAATGAAGGGAAAACCATGAAAAAACGATCAAAAAGCTCAAAAAATGGTCCTACGGAGCCCCCGAAAACGGATTTTACAAGAGTATAAAATTGAAGGCAATTTCCCAAAAAAACATGTTTTTGCGCGCTCACGCACACGCGGTTGGACTTTGAGAGTGTTCAACCATCGGCATGGGTGCGTGGGATACTTACACAGTTCCCATACAAATCTGAGCCCTCTAGGTGCCATAGGACCGGAGTGACACTGACGCAGACGTCTGCGTCGCTGGGGTTTAGCGTTACATACATTGCCGACGCACTGTTTGCGTCGCTGGGGCTCAGTGGGTTAAGGACGATATCACTCAACAAGAAGCTCTTTTGCTGCCCAATGCCAATGAATGGTACTTCTATGATCAAAATATGTGTTAAACAAGATATTGTATTAAAGAACATCACCATTAAAAGTACCGTAGCAAACACTGGTTTACCTGCAATGCACTAACAGGAACAAATTCAGTATAACTTGACTGTTTTTCAAGATCTTGTAGCCAATTCAGAACCTCAAACTAATTGCTAGGCCTAGACCCAAGGTCTTCCACTAGGTATTAGATGAGGGTTTGTATTGTATCCCACATACTGGGTACTATGAACATATACTAGGTGTTAGATGAGGGTTAGTATTATATCCCACATACTGGGTACCGTACTATGAATTAACATATGCTGTACTAAGTGTTAGGTGAAGATTAGTACTGTATCCAACATACTAGGTCTAGGTTAGGTTAGTTTAATGACAAGGGATCGGGTTGTAGGTATGGAATAAACTAGGTACAAGGAACACGGGATGGATGTAGTGTTCGGGCGTACGATCGTCATATTTACATAGGTCGATTGCTGCAGTTAGGTTAACCCTGGGAATCCGGGAAGCCTCATATGAGGCAAAATGCGCGGCTAAAAAGTCGCCGATATAATCATCAGAACTCGGCAACCACGCAACGTAGTGATGTCATCTCAACGGCAGTCTACAGACAAGAAAACGTTCTACAATTTGCAAAATAATTGACTGCTCTAGGTGGTCTCAATCAGTAGCTACTGAATTATGAAGTTTGAAAATACCAAACTTCATATGAGGCCCCACGGATCCCAAGGGTTAAGTTCGTGTCTATTTTGACGGCGATTTTTTTCTCGGTTATTTGCCTCCTACTGGCAACATATATGATGATGACAATATGTCATGGGATGGTGAGGGGTGGCCCTATCAACATATTATTGTATCCAACGGCAATCAAAATAGATTGGAGCATTATGGCAAGCGTCCGCCGTCGCTCCGCGTGTTGTTACTGGGACAGGTTATGACAAACCCTTGAATAGGCTAGCCTAATAGTAGGCCTAGCCTAAATGGTTAAACTCGGCTATCACACTGTAAATATTTACCAATCGCCTAGGCCTAGCGTTTTTTTTTTTTTTTTTTTTTTTTCTTCTATGTGATTGAGGGAGGCAAAAGGCATAACTGCCTATAGCGAGTGCCTCCCCCATAGTTGAAAGAGTGACAGGGCCAAAATCAAGGGACGTTCGAGCCAAAATGCCTGGACACACAGAGTTTGAAGCAATTTAAGTCTGATTCTGGGAGATAGTTCCAGAGCTCAGCTGTTGAGTAGAAGAAAGTTTGAGAGTAACGTTTCACTCTTGGGTTGGAGAGTTGCACAGAGTAGGGGTGGGATTGAGTTGCAAGACGGGTACCACGTACCCTACGTAAAGGAGGTGGTATGCACTGGGATAGCTTTGAGGAACACTGATTATTATAGTAGCGATAGAATAGCGAGAGAGATGCAACATTGCGGCGGAGAGAGAGAGATTGCAGAGAGTTGGTAAGTGGACGGGAGTTAATGATACGAAAGGCCTTCCTTTCAACTTTGTCTAGGAGAGAGGTGTGAGAGGAACCTCCCCACACATGTGAACAATACTCAATACAAAGGCGCACTATGCCCCTGTACAGAGCAAGAAGCTGTGCAGGGGAAAAGAACCCCCTAAGGCAGTTGAGCACACCCAGCTTCTGGGAGGCTGCCTTAGCCAGACTGGTAATATGGTCCTTCCAAATGAGCGCAGAAGAAAAATAGACACCAAGAATATTGAGAAAAGATGGGTTGATTTTTGTATTGTTGAAGAATAAGGGATAGTCCGCTGGGAGATCCTGACGGGTAGATAGATGGAGAAATTGGGTTTTGGAATCATTAAAGTTAACAAGGTTTTCTCTGCCCCAATTGGAAATAGTATTTAGATCAGAATTTAAGAGTTCTATGGCTTCATTACGTTTATCGTTGAGGGATTGCTGGCTGGGGCGTTCTGAAAAACTAATGGAGTAGTGTAAGGTTGAGTCGTCTGCGTATGAATGGATGGAAATTAAGGTACAGTTAAGGAGATCATTTATAAAAATTAGAAAGAGAATAGGACAGAGCCCTGAGGAACACCGGAGTTTATAGGGTGAGGAAGAGAACAATGGCCGTCCACAACCGCGGCTATGGAACGGCCGGAAAGGAAATTAGAGATAAAGGCACAGATGGAGGGATAGAAACTGAAGGAGGGTAGTTTAGAAATTAAAGATTTATGCCAGACTCTATCGAAGGCTTTCGATATGTCTAGTGCAATAGAAAAAGTCTCACCGAAGTTCCGAAAGGAGGATGACCAAGAGTTAGTAAAATATGAAAGAAGATCACCGGTAAAGCAACCCTTAACCCAGTGAGACCCAGCGTCGCACGTGATGCGTCGGCAGTGTTTGATCACTAACTCCCAGCGACGCATCACGTGCGTCCGACATATAAAAAACACTTACGTGGCTCGTAAGGTAGGAAATGGCGGGAGAATAGGAGGGGGAGGTACCGTAGTGTGTGTGGGAGCCGGGCCAGTAGGTGTGAGCGGGCCGAGACAGCCGCGCGGCTGGTGGTGGTGGGCTTAGTGGGGATACTTTACACCCTTAGTTCACCGCCACTTTGAACCTTCATTACTCCGGTCGTATGGGAGCTAGAGGCTTTAGATTTATGTAAGACACTCCTTAGGATGTATGCCGTACAATGTCATACTCAGTTTTTACCCTAGTGCTCCCGGGCGGGGGAGACGAACTTTCGAACCCCCCCGCCCCCCAAATGACCGAAATGAGTTTTTGTTTTATTCCTTTTCTTCATTTCTCACCATTCTCTTCCATTTTGGCTCAACAAATTTTTTTGAGGCAACCCCCCGGCCCCCAAAAAAAAAAAAATCCGAGGTGATTTTTTTTTTTTTTTTTTTTTTCATTTCTCATCCTTGTCTTCCATTTTAGCAAACAAAAAAAAGAAGTGAAAATGGCTTGGGACTGGGGTGAACAAAATATGATAACTAGCCGGGGCTCAACGGGTTAAGGAAGCCATACTGGCGATCTGAGAGCAGATTTTGAGAAGAGAAATGCTTAAGAAACTTGGAAGCAAGAATAGTTTCAAAAACTTTAGAAAGACAAGAGATGAGAGCAATTGGACGATAGTTGGAGGGTTGAGAGCGGTCACCCTTCTTTGGGACAGGTTGAATGTGAGCAAACTTCCTGCATGAAGGGAAGACGTTAGAGGATAGACAGAGACGAAAGAGTTTGCCTAGGCAGGGAGTCAGCACGGAAGCACAGTTTTTGAGGGCAATAGGAGGAACACCGTCCGGACCGTACGCCTTATTAGTGTTAAGCCCAGAGAGGGTAGAAAGTACATCTTTAGAAGAGATTAGGATATTAGGCATAAGTAAGAGAGAGGAGGGCGGAGAGGGAGGAATAGCACCGGAATCATCCAAGGTGGAGTTTCTATCAAAAGTTTGAGCGAAGAGTTTAGCTTTGTCAGAGGAAGAAGTGATGGTTGTGCCATCAGAGTGGGAAAGGGGAGGGAAAGACGAGGAAGAGAAATTGTTGGAGAGGTTTTTGGCTAGATGTCAGAAAGCTTGGGAAGAGCTAGAGTTGGATAGTTCAGTGCATTTATTATTGATGAAAGAGTGTTTGGCAAGTCGAAGAACAGATTTGGCTTGATTCCGGGCAGAAACATATGAAGAATGAGAGTCTTGAGTTTTAAGGCGCCGGTACCGTTTGAATGCTTCCTCCTTATTGCGGACAGCAGTAGAACAGGCGTGAGTAAACCAAGATTTTTTAGCATTAGTCTGAGAGCAAGAGAATGGAATGTATGCTTCCATGCCTGATAGGATTACCTCGGTAATGCGTTCAGCACTCTCCGAGGGTCCTCGGCCACGGAAGCAGAAATCATTCCATGGGAAATCAAAGCAGTACTGCCGGAGAGCCTCCCAGTTGGCAGCGCCAAAGTGCCACAAGCGCCACCGGCTAGGAGGATCGGGTGGCCGTACTGGAGAGATAGGACAGGTGACAGAGATAAGTTTGTGGTCGGAGGAGCCCAAAGGAGAGAAAAGATCGACAGTATAAGAAGAAGGGTTAGAAGTTAGAAACAGGTCGAGAATGTTGGGCCGATCTCCGATGCGATCTGGGATACGGGTGGGTTGCTGAACTAACTGCTCTAGGTCATTTAGGATAGAAAAGACGTAGGCTTGTTCACCAGATGGGTCAGTAGCGTGAGAGGAGAGCAATTGGCGGTGGTGAACGTTGAAATCTCCTAAGATGGAGATTTCTGAGAAAGGAGAAATGGATAGAATGTGTTCCACTGTAGAGTTTAGATAGTCAAAGAGTTTGGGAAAGTTGATAGAGTTAGGGGAAAGATAGACAGCACAGAAATATTTATTAAAAGAATGACAGGAAAGTTTGAGCCATAAAGTTGAGAATTCGGAGGAGTCGAAATCGGGAACACGAGAGCAAGTGAGTTTGTTGTGCACGTATGCACAACATCCGTCTTTGGCTTTGAAACTAGGATAGAGAAAGTAGGAGGATACAGAGAAGGGGCTGCTGGATTTTGTTGTTGTTGTTGTTCCCCAAGCTGCCTGGCCGAACAGCCCCAAGGCCCCGAGCAATTCCAAGGCCATAACCGAGTGCCCCCACAGAACCCTCCCCGACGACCACAATAAAGCCTGGGTGACCGAAGCCACTCCATGGCGGGGAGCTGAGGAGGGTGCGGAAACGCCCGGGAAACCAAAGCCCCACCCAGGGCCCTGTGCCCCTCAGCAATTATGAAGAGAAAGTTGAGGGGCAAGGGAAAAATGTGACACTTTGGCTTCCAATCTTGGTAGATTGGGAGGTCAATCCACGGAAATTGGATTGGAAATTGGAAATAGAAATTGCTGGATGTTGCTACAGACACCTGAGTTTCTGTGAGGAAGAGAAGATCAGGTTTGTAGGAGGAGAGATGGTGCTCAACAGAGTGAAAGTTAGAGGAAAGTCCGCGAATGTTGCAGAAATTAATAGAAAGGGTAACAGGCCGAGGTCCAGGTAATTGTGTGGGGTCGTCAGGGGATGGTCGGTCGGGTGTGGGGGAATTTATGGTCCCCCCGCCCCTGGGGACTCCGAGGCTGGGCTAGAATTCATAATTTTGTTTTTTTAAATTTTGGTGTGGAGGAATGAAGTGTGGTGTGCATGTTTAGTGTAGTGGAGTGGATAGGAGGAGGAGGTATTTGTGAGAGCTAGCTGGATTGCTCTCAGTGTAAATGAGGCACAAAGAAAATCAGTAAGAGAGGCCAAGCAAATGAAACAGGAGTTCCAGCGACTCTTTATCACATGCCTATAACCTCACCTGGGTCTAGCCCTGATCGATTGGTGCCTACAATCTCCCCACTGCCTACCTGTCCCAGCCTACCTGTTACTGGGACAGGTTATGACAAATCCTTGAATAGGCTAGCGGCTAGCCTATAGCCTAGGGCTAGTATTGGGATTTATATTATCCTTATTCAAGTGGATTAGGAGGCTATAGGCTAGCCTAATAGTAGGCCTAGCCTAAATAGTTAGACTCTCGGCTATCACACTGTAAAAATTTACCAATCGCCTAGGCCTAGCCTACCTGTTACTCGGACAGGTTATGACAAACCCTTGAATAGGCTAGCCTATAGCCTTGGCCTAGTACTGGGATTTATATTATCTTTATTTGAGTGGATTAGGACACTGCATAAGGCTGCAATCTCGCTCCATCCCTTAAAGTTAAAATATGCATAGCCTAGGCCTAGACTAAATATAAATAGGCCTAGGTTAGGCCTAAAATAAAATGTCCAGAAATAGGCCTACATGTAGGCTAGGCCTAGACCGTAATCCAAACCACAATTTAATTTTCCTTCATGGCTCTTTCACTGCCAAATTGAATGTACCCCCTAGGCCTAGGCCAAAATAGACTTTTGATTCAGTTACAAAATATTCCATAATCTCTCGCCCATTAAACCTCATGACCTGTTCACTATGTCACCCCACCAAGGAGTAAGAGGTCATAAATACACGCTATTTGTTCCCCACACAGAAACCGAAGCAAGAAAATGGTTGTTCTCCTGTCGTATCAGTGGAACTGCCTACCAGCTGAAATAGTTGATTCCCCCTCCCTTGCTCAATTCAAATCTAAATTGACCCAACACCTCCACAACTCACTCTTCAACCCATAAAATCCCCCTTCCCATTTTTTAGCAACATCTCAACCCCTGATAAACTACCCCATCATATTATTGGTGCGACACACACTAACAGTCACCCCATTGTCAAGCATCTCCAGTACATTCAAATGTTGCATATGACTGGCGTGTCATGCTATCTCCTGGGCTGCCTGATCCTTGGCCTGTCATGCGCTACCGATTGGCGGCCCTACCAGGTGAGTTAACCAGGCGAAATTAGCCTAGGCAAATGCAAATACCTAACTATGACTAAACTCAAAGAAAATAAACGTAAGTCCGATGAATCAAAACCGCACAGGACAAGGACAAAATTAATGCCCCCCACAAACTCAGACTTGCTAGTGTGAATGTTGGTAGTTTGAATCTGCATGCGAATGAAGTGGCTGAGATGTGTGAGAGGAGGCGAGTGGACGTCTGCTGTACCCAGCAAACACTCTGGAAGAGGCATGGGGTACAGTGGATTGTCGGAAGGAGGAAAAGATATAGGATATACTGGATGGGTGTGGAGACTGATAACGCGAAAGGAGGAGTGGGTGTTCTGGTGGCTGAAGAGCTGGCGGAAAGTGTGCTTCAGATTACGAGAGTTAGTGAAAGGCTGATTGTTTTGAAGTTGAAAGTTGGTGAAAGAATTCTGAATGTGATATCTGCATATGCCCCACAGGCTGGTTTACAGAAAGAGATAAAAGAGGACTTCTGGAATGACACAGTCAGTGTCATTTCGGCCTCTCGGAGAACGAAATAACAATCGTGGGGGGCGGACCTGAATGGTCACGTGGGAGCATCTGCAGATGGATACGAGGGGGTACATAGAGGAAATGGTTACGGAAGGAGAAATCTAGAAGGTGAATATATATTGGAGTCCTGCGTTGCACTCAACATGGTTGTGTGTAACACAAAGTTCAAGAAAAGACAGAGCCACCTGATCACATATAACTCTGGGGTCTCCAGTAGCCAGATAGATTACTTCTTGGTTAACAGGAAAGACTGGAAACTAGTTAGAGATGTAAAGGTCATCCCGGGCGAAGAATTTATCCCCCAGCATAAGCTACTTGTGTGCGACATGAGCTTATACAGAGATGCTAAGCGCAAGAAGGTTTACATACCCTCTCTCCATTCTCTGAATTTGGTCTCAGCATCTTGCATACTGTCAGCTATTAGGACTAAATCATCTGCATAAAACAGTTCTAATGGGAGTCTGCCTCTAAAAACTCTAGACAGTGCCTCCAGGACCATAATAAAGAGGAGGGGGCTTAACACTGAACCCTGATGGACTCCAACACGGACTGCGAACTCATCACTCGGTACATCCTTCACCCTCACCGCACTTCGCGAATCCTCATACATCTTCATTATCACACGTACCAGCCACTCTTCCACACCAAGTTTCCTCATAGCCCACTGCACAACATCTCTAGGCACCTTATCAAAGGCCTTCTCCAGGTCTACAAACACAAAGTAAAGATCCCTGCCTTTTAGTAAGTATTTTTCCTGTATCTGCCTGACTATGAAGATAGCATCGGTTGTACCCCATCTTGGCATAAAACCAAACTGCATATCATCAATGGAGATGCTTTGTCTGATCAAACCCTCAAAGACTATCTCACAGACCTTCATGATTTGATCAAGCATTTTCAGGCCCCTATAATTTCCTCTATCTAGCGCATCCCCTTTTCCTTTGTATATATTTACTATTACACTTTTGAGCAAATCGTCTGGGATTTTTTCATCTTTAATAATGGTGTTTATCAACTTGGTGACTAAGTTGACATCAGTCTCCACTGAGTCTTTTATCATCTCAGCGACTATGTCAGAGCACCCTGGAGCTTTACCGTCCTTCATTTTATTGATTGCGTCGCTCACTACAGCTGGTGCTATCAAAGGAGGGGGTCCAGATATTGGTTTTTCGATACTAAGCTGTTCCTTATCCCATTCAAACTCTACATTTAACAATTGTTCATAGTGTGCCTTCCATGCTTCTCTGATTTCATGTTCTGCATACACGATCTTCCCATTATCGTTTCTAACACACTGTTCACCTATAATATCCCTACTGTAATTTTTAACTTGCCTAGCTAGGTTGAAGATCCCATTGGGATTGTCAGTGTTACACACTTGTTCGAGGACCAGGTCCTTAATGCCTTTTTTCGCGTTGTAAATAATTCTTTTGGCAGTTCGTTTAGCTGCCTGGTATTCCTCCTTGCTACCTCTCTTCTTCCATGCTTTGAAGCATCTCCTTTTCTCTTTCACAGCATGTTCTACCGGTACCTCATCGTTCCACCACCAGAAGGTCTTATTTCTGGGGTGACCCTTTGTTTTCCCACAGACTTTGTCAGTGGCAGCGATAAGGCTATGCTTAAGAAAGTTCCATTGACTATTTACATCGTTAGGCCTAGCTAACTTATTTCTATTCATTTCCTCCAGTTCACTATGAAACCTATCCCTAACTTCCTTGTTCTTCAGCAGCCACACTTTCCTTTTGGGTATGTATACCTTCTTGCGCCTAGGATCTCTGTATAAGCTCATGTCGCACACAAGTAGCTTATGCTGGGGGATACATTCTTCGCCCGGGATGACCTTTACATCTCGAACCAGTTTCCAGTCTTTCCTGTTAATCAAGAAGTAATCTATCTGGCTACTGGAGTTATATGTGATCAGATGGCTCTATCTTTTCTTGAACTTCGTGTTACACACAACCATGTTGAGTGCAACGCAGGACTCCAATATATATTCGCCTTCCAGATTCCTCCTTCCGTAACCATTTCCTCCATGTACCCCCTCGTACCCATCTGCAGATGCTCCCACGTGACCATTCAGGTCCCCCCCCACGATTGTTATTTCATTCTCCGAGAGGCCTGAAATGACACTGGCTGTGTCATTCCAGAAGTCCTCTTTTATCTCTTTCTGTAAACCAGCCTGTGGGGCATATGTAGATATCACATTCAGAATTCTTTCACCAACTTTCAACTTCAAAACAATCAGCCTTTCACTAACTCTCGTAATCTAAAGCACACTTTCCGCCAGCTCTTCAGCCACCAGAACGCCCACTCCTCCTTTCGCTTTATCAGTCTCCACACCCATCCAGTATATCCTATATCTTTTCCTCCTTCCGACAATCCACTGTACCCCATGCCTCTTCCAGAGTGTTTCCTGGGTACAGCAGATGTCCACTCGCCTCCTCTCCCATTTGTGGAGTTACTCGTAGAGATAGATTGAGGAATGAAGAGATACGTAGGAGAGTGGGGCAGCAGGTCTCTGGGTCTTCTCCTGGATGACCTAGATGTGTGTGAATTTGTATTTTGTGTTTGTGTGTTCTTTGTTTGCTGTTGTGTTTTGTGTTGTCCTTGCTCTGTCTTGAGTCTCCCCCCCCCCCCCAAAAAAAAAAAGGGAAAAGTGGGGATTGGGCCTGAGTAAATAGATAGATAAAGTTTTACTCCAACTTGGGTATTATATATAAGAATTAGTTGTACTTTTACTCCACTACAGTTAATTTATTTCTTTTAATTTTGTGGAGTAAAACTTCAGCAAATTTCTGTGTTATGCCCTGATTTTATGCAGGATTAACTTTTGGTTAAGATGAGTTCTTTTGAGACTGGAATATCTAAATTCTATATATTCTAAATATCTGAGTGTAAAATGGAGGGAGAGTAAAAAACTGTTCTGGAAAGAAGTCAAGAAAGTTAGGGAAGGTAGCAAGGGAAACAGTAAGGGTGTGAAAGATAAGAATGGGAGAATGCTAGCCGAGAAGCAAGAGAGAGTCGAAAGATGGAGGGAGTACTTCAGTGAGTTGCTAAATGAAAGGAATGAAGAGCCAGCAAACATAGCTGGATATGGTATGGGAGGGAGAAGAAGAGAAGTAGTGGAGGAGGAGGTGGGGATCAGGAGGTCAGAAGTGTGGGAAGCCATGAAAAGAGTGAAGTTGGGGAAAGCACCAGGAACAGATGGAGTGTGTGGGGAAATGTTGAGGTATGGTGGTGAGATAGTGATAGAATGGGTATGGAAAATGTGCAAACTAGCATGGGATAAGGGGAGTGCACCCGATGACTGGAAGACTGGCATAATAGTCCCCCTATATAAGGGCAAAGGGGAAAGAGGAGTGTGTGGTAACCACCGAGGAATATGTCTTCTAAGCGTAGTAGGGAAGGTATACAGTAGGGTAGTGATTGAGAGAGTGAGAGTGAGAACGGAGAAATGGATAGGCGACGAGCAGGGAGGTTTTAGGAAGGGAAGAGGATGTGTAGATCAGATTTTTACCCTGAATTGTGTTGTGGAGAAGAAACAAAAGGTGCATGTTGCCTTTATGGACTTGGAGAAGGCCTATGACAGAGTGGATAGAGAAGGTTTGTGGAAAGTACTTAGAATATACGGAGTAGAGGGCAAGTTGCTGAAAGCAGTGAAGAGCATGTATGAGGGTGCAAAGGCGGCAGTACGTGTGGAGAGTGAGCAGAGCGAGTTCTTTGACCTGAATGTTGGTTTGAAACAGGGGTGTGTGATGTCCCCGTGGTTGTTTACTGTATATATGGATGGAGTCATGAAAGAAATACTATCAAGAGCAGTGGATGTTGGTGTATCGCTGAAAAGGGAGGGAATTGAGTGGAAGCTACCTATACTGCTGTTTGCGGATGATACAGTTCTGATGAGTGATAATGAATGGGAGTTGCAGGGTCTGGTAAATGAGTTTGGAACAGTGTGCGAAAAACGGAATTTGAAGGTAAATACGGGGAAGAGCAAGGTTATGGTCTTCGAAAGGGGTGAAGTCACAGAGTGTGAGGTGAAGCTGAACGGTCAGGCTATGGAGATCGTCAACTCTTTTAAGTATCTGGGCAGTGTGTTGAGTAAAGATGGGACTATGGATGAAGAGGTGCGGGAGAGGGTACAACAGGGAAGAGGGTTGTAGGAACGCTAAAAGCAGTAACAAGAAATAGGGTGGTCAGTATGGAAGTGAAGAAGTCCTTGCATGACAGTGTGGTAATCCCGACACTGACTTACGGAAGCGAAGCATGGACGTTGGTTGAGAGACTCAGACCAAGAGTGAGAGCAGTGGAAACGAATTACTTAAGGAGTGCGTGCGGAGTTACATGGAGGGATAGACAGACTAATGAGGAAGTAAGAAGGAGGTGTGGTGTGGAGGTAGATGTGCTGGAAAGTGTGAAAAGGAACAACTTGAGATGGTTCGGCCATATGGAACGTATGGAAAGCGAGAGAATGACTAAGAGGGTGTACGAGAGCGAGGTGGAGGGACAGAGGGGGAGAGGTAGACCAAATGAGAGGTGGAAGGATGGAGTGAGGAAGTACATGAACGAAGGCGGTGCTGGTTGGGGGGAGGGGCGTCGACTGACTGGGGACAGAGGTGCATGGGGGCGGTTCGTTCGTGGCCACCCCTTCGGGGATCACGGCGTCAGGCAATAGATAGATAGATAGATAAATCTCGGTAATGACAGTGGATGAGGAGATACGCGTTCCAGTCTTTATTTGCACTAAATACGGATACTCAAGCCTAGAGATATTTTCTAGTGTTAGCTCAGGTGGTATGGATTCTATTTAATTTCCACTTGACGGAAAATACGACTGAGTTCCTTAATAGGTAGGAATCCGTCCAAATTAGTATATAAGTTATTTGGAGAGTGAAAATATTGATTGAGAGATCACAAAATACATAGGAGACACTGGTATTATTTGAGATCGATATTGGAATCACACCGAACACTGGTTCATACACTTTCCGTATGCTTTTGATGATCAAACACTGGTTATTTTATCACTTGTAATTCTCGCTTTATGGTATCTCGTCACTGGTAGTAAGTTCGCGAATTTCTATGTTATTGCTTTTCTGGTTTATAGAGATGCACTTCATTGAGTTGTTCTGCTGAGGTTCCGTAGGCCGTCCAGGTTGTTCGGTCGTGTGAAGAAGTACAGTGGAGCCCCCATCTTAGCTCCTAATCTGTTCCGCAGAAAGGTGTACAGTCTGGCCTGCCAATACGCGAGCTTTTAATACGCGATTCACCTTATACGCGAGGAAGGGGTCGAATCATACCCAAAACTTTCAAAACGTGTGATGTACCTTTAAAACGCGAATCCGGGGCCGATATAAGGGCAATTCTGGGGAGTTCAGCTAATACGCGAGGCCCCCCACCATTCTGCGCATCCATCTGCGCAGGGACGCCAGTCTACCCTCAGTCCACGCAGTCCGACTCGTGTGCAGTGATATAGTTTTTTGCCCCCATCATCATGCCCCCTCGCAAGAACAAACTTATTATTGTTATATTTTCTTATGATTTGGATGTTTATGTATACAGTACATATATGTACCTTTTGTGGCAATTGACGGAGATAAATAGGCCTAAAGTAGACAACTTGGAGTCAGTGCCGCCCATATCGATTTATTCCCATATAATACTCTATTGCTAATACGCGAATTTCCATTCCGCGCCCTCGTGTGTCGCCCATATACTCGCGTATTGAGAGGCCTGACTGTACTTATATAGTTTACTGAATACACTTAGAATACAAGAACTATTTTAGGTCTCTATGTTAAGTAATGGGGTTGCCACAATCAACAAAGATCCTAGAATACGTAATTATATTTACAGATAGAATAAAGACTTTGGGGTGCCGTGGATCAATAAGTACACTCGAACCTCGATTTAACGAACTAAATGGGACCGTTATTAGTCCGTTGCATGAAAAAATCCGTTGCTGGGTATTGTATTCATATAAGGGGGCCGGAAATCTATTAATAGGCCTAGGCCTAGGCTATAGATACTCACAAAACCTCAAATGAGCTGCTTGGATAGCGAGAATATCCCAGGTAGGCTATATATAATAAACTTATATTAACCAAGTAGGCCTAATCTTGACCAAATCGATTCATATCTCTTGTGTAATGCTTTGTTTACACTTTACTGGTCTGACGAACGGGACACACACACACTCTACTTTAACGGAAACATGGGCCGTTAAAGTAGAGGATGTCAACAGAATGGAGCGTAATGAGATGAGAATGGTGAGATGGATGTGTGGGGCCAGGCTACAGGATAGAATAACAAATGTTGAGCTGAGGAGACGTTTAGGTATAAAGAGTATTACATACATACATACATAAAATTTTAAGACTGAGTGTTCCACACATAAGTGCAGTTTCAGTCTCTTGTCCTAATGGCGGCATTCCAGGCAACCCTGTTAAGGGCTGCTTCACTTGTCAAGTTCTTGGATTTGAGATCGGCGCGTATAGTCCGATCCCAGGTCTTCCTCGGTCCACCCCTTGGTGCAGCTCCCTCCACAATCACAGACCTGCATTTTTTCACCCAATTTTGTTCATCCATTCTCTCCACATGTCCATACCATCCCAGTCTACTTGTACGCATCACCTCGCTAATGCTCTTTATACCTAAACGTCTCCTCAGCTCAACATTTGTTATTCTATCCTGTAGCCTGGCCCCACACATCCATCTCACCATTCTCATCTCATTACGCTCCATTCTGTTGACATCCTCTACTTTAACGGCCCATGTTTCTGAGGCATACGTCATTGCACTTCTAACACATGAGGCATACACCTTTCCCTTCAGGGGGAGAGGCATTCTTTTCATGGTCAGGATTGGCATCAATTCTCTGAACTTCCCCCAGCCACACCTAATTCTAGCAACAGTGGCAGCCTCAGCCCCACCACCGGCAGAGATGGTATCTCCTAGGTAACAAAACTTGTTCACCAGCTCCAAAGACTCATTTCCAAAATTCACAGCCACAGGATCATCACTTAACACAAGCTCGCCTTTGCACACTACGCACTCAAATTTCTCTATTTCTGACTTATCCTTTGGCAGGGGCCCCTTTATTCTACTACAGCGCTTACTCCCATGGTGTACCCAACATCGACAGATGCTACATTGAATTGAGTTAACCCCCACTCCCTTTCCACACACTGCACATGGGTATGCACCGCTCTTTTCCACATTGCCTCGTCTCAAACTACAATGCATAACCTTGGTTTTGTTAATATTGACTCTTAAACCCTTGCTCGCCATGCCCTCTCTCCACTCTCTGAATTTTGCCTCAGCATCCTGCATACTGTCAGCTATTAGGACTAAATCGTCTGCATAAAACAGTTAATTAACAGTTATTAGCGAGGTGATGCATACAAGTAGACTGGGATGGTATGGACATGTGGAGAGAATGGGTGAAAAAATGCAGGTCTGTGATTGTGGAGGGAGCTGCACCAAGGGGTGGACCGAGGAAGACCTGGGATCGGACTATACGCGCCGATCTCAAATCCAAGAACTTGACAAGTGAAGCAGCCCTTAACCCTCCAGCCCCGGGGGCTATAGCTTGCGACTGTGCTGCGGTACCGGGTGTTTTGACGATCTTTGGCCTATGTTAACTACTCCGTAAGTCAATGAATATGGCATGTAATGTTGTGAATGAAAAAGAATAATGTTCCACAAACCTTCCTCTGTCGAATGGCGTTGAGTAGAGGTCTCTAGCCCCTCTGGTTGCATAATGGTGAGCGCGGGAAGACGAGTGCTTTTCGGCGGCAAATTCTTCCCGCGTTCGGACGCGTCGCCCCGGCCATGGCTACGACGCACCTAGCCGCTCGTCGCGCCAGAGTATTTATCTCCCTTAGACGATTTTAGTGTTTGAAATTGAGAATGTGATGTTTATTTGATATTTTCTAGTTATTTTGATGCCAATTATATAAAATATGTTTATTAGGGTATCACTGTCACTGATATTGCTAATTTTCACTCGATACCTTACATTTTATTAGTAATTGAGGTACCTTATTGTTGTATTAGGCACTGATTATTCGTTATCACAGGTGTTTATTATACTTTGGCCATCAAATATTAGGTCTTGTGTCACTTTCACTTTGACAAATATGCTTTAGAGAGTGTCACTGTCACTGATAATGCTCATTTTCACTCGATACCGTACATTTTATTAGTAATTGAGGTAGGTTATTGTTGTATTAGGCACTGATTATTCGTTATCACAGGTGTTTATTATACTTTGGCCATCAAATATTAGGTCTTGTGTCACTTTCACTTTGACTAATATGCTTTAGAGAGTGTCACTGTCACTGATAATGCTCATTTTCACTCTATACCGTACATTTTATTAGTAATTGAGGTAGGTTATTGTTGTATTGGCACTGATTATTCGTTATCACAGTGTTTATTATACTTTGGCCATCAAATATTAGGTCTTGTGTCACTTTCACTTAGTATGATTTGTAAACGTTTTATACATATGTGTCACTTTCACATATTATTATGGTGTAATTGTATTTGTATAAATGTTTTCATAATACATGACTTTTGTATAACAATAAATTGGTTTACTTCCACTTTTTGCCTATATATATACTGTACATATTGTCATTATCTTTGGCACTTTCACTATGATTATTAGAACTCCAGCTTGGAGTGGTAACCAAAGAAGCACTCTAAAGCACAGAGTGCCACCTTGCACTCCACACACTCCATGGTTGACTTTTTACCTGGCCTCGGCCTCACCCTGTTGTTGTAGCAGACATGGCACTGCTTCTGCTGTGTTCTTCCTGATTCATTCTGAGGCAGGGAACCAAGCCTGTGCCTAATCAAGTATTGAGCACACTGCAAGCGGTCAATAACGGCGGGCCCAGGATGTGCCACTGCCCTCTGTGGCATAGCATACTTCTCCAGGAGCTCCGTCAACACCTGCTTTTGGAACCTCCGCAGGCTATTGAACTTCATGGGTGTGTTCACATTCCGAAGCTTGTATATATTGTAGGCATTCAGAACTGACATGTCCACCATATGCAGAAAGAACTTTTTGTACCATCTGCACGAGGTACGCAGGCAGTCAATGAAGCCTATCTGCATGTCGGACTTGTCCACCAGCCTCATGTTGATGTTGTAGTCCAGGACAGCATCGGGCTTGGTCACCCTGGCCTGGGTGCGGCGATCCACCTTGCCAGTCTCCACCATTTCCCCCTTGTGGATGGTGGTCAGGAGGTTGACCTTCCGCTGGTCGTGCCAGTGGATAGCCAGAATGGGCCCCGACTTCTTCTTGAACACATCACCTTTTTTGGTCTTTGGAGGGAAAGGTGGCATGCCCTTCCTTTTCCCTCGTACTGTGCCTACAGTCCCCGTCTTGTGCTCATGCAGGTACTGTGAGAGAGAGGGGGGACGTGTAATAATTGTCCGTGTAGAGGACGTGATTCTTGTGAAAGTAGCGGTCCATCATGGCTTGCACCACTGCTCCGCCAAAGCCAATGAGGAACAAGCAAGTCCCCTTCCTTCCCGCTGTAGACCAGGAAGTCCAGGACATAGCCAGTTTGGCAGTCGCACAGCACAAAGAATTTTATGCTAAAGCGATGTCTTTTTGAGGGGATGTACTGCCGGAAGCTGAGTTTTCCCCGGAACAGCACAAGAGACTCGTCAATGACGACCTTGCGGAAGGGCTTGAAGTAGGAGGTGAAGCGTTCTCGCATCATCTCGTACAACGTCCTAATCTTCCACAGCTTGTCACCGAGGTGGACGTCGGTGTTGGTGACAAGATGGAGCGCTGCGAGGATATCAAGGTACCGGTCGCGAGACATATATTTCCCGAAGGCAGGGGTGGATATCAGATCATTGGTGATCCAATAGTCAGGCAACCTATGCTTCTTGACATGAGGCATTAGCATGGTGAGTGCCAGGAACACCATGAACTCTTTATGAGTCACTGGGGTCCACTGCCTCATGTGGCCCTTGGTCACCTTGCCCAAAAAGTGGACCTGGAATTGGTGCTGCTTATTTGTCTCTTTGACAACATAGCCTACCACCTCCTCATCAAAGAAGGCCTCAAATAGTTTGTGTGGTGGAGCATTGGGGCCTGCAGGAAAATTGGGGGTAATGCCTGAACCCTCCAGTACCTCATCAAAAGCTGGCACATCAGGGTTGTATCCATCCCCATCAACTACGTCTTGCCACTGAAAAACGTAGAATGGGTCTTGTCTACGCTGACGAGGAGCTCCAGCTGGTGGCCCAGCACGCCCACGGCCAACTCGGGAGGCGCGCGGCGAGGGCGTCGGCCAGCACGACGCCGGGCCAAGCGGATGGGTCGAGGGTCGTCGATGTCCATATAGTCATCGTCAGAGTGGTCATCTTGCCCTGACGGTGGACCTATGTAATCATGGCCAGAGTCTTCAGAGAGGTGCCCTTCATCATCAGTGGCCCCAACATAATCTGGCGGGGAACCAGTGATGCGTGGGTGGCGTGCGGGTGGGCGAGGTGGGGAAGGAGTGGCAGGTGAGGCTGTGTCCCCCCGAGGTCCTGGGCTCCTTGGCCTGCGACGAGTGACAGAAAGCAATGTTTCACTGTCACTAGGCCCAGGTATTGGTGATGCGAGCTCAAAGACTTCTTCAGGAAGACATGTTGAGGGCGGGAGAGGTGGGGAGGACCGTGGGGAAAGTTGCGGGGACGTATGGCTGGGGCCGGCAGGGGTGGACGCCGCGGGAGCCTCGAACAAAACTCTCTTACTTTTCTTAATTTTTTTTGGTATATTTCCTACCTTTCCCCTTTTCGGCAGCAGTATGTCTCCTGTCGGGGGACCTAGGAGGCAAATAGACCGAAAGTGGGGGGTCCTCAACCCTTGGCAATGGTGGGGGTGGTGGGGAAGAATGCGGGGCATCCGGGTCATCTTGGGTGGCGTGGGTAGATAAGGGAGACAATGGCGGACGAGAAGGGTCACCACGCTGACCCTCACTCACAGCCTCATCCTCACCAAGTATTTTTGCTTGTTCCCTAGCTGCCGTGGCCGCCTTCTCAAGTATTTTCTGCTTATACAAGTGTAGCTTGAAAGGCGATTTACCTGGGGAAGGGCTTGGAGTCGTGTCACTTATGCGAAATTTGGTGAGTGACCTTGAACTCTCCCACTCACTCACTCTCTCAAGTTCACTGTCTTTAGGTAAACCAGCTTCCTCAACAACTGGTACATCACCTTCATCACTCTCATCACTGTCATGTTCTCTCGCAAATCCCAGGAATTGCTCTTCTTTCTCACTCTCATGGCCATAATCACTCGACTTATAGTTACTGGAGTCGTCACTGACTATAGCATCAACACTATACTTGGCATCAGCACGCTCATATAGTCTCAATGTCGTCTCAATACCTCCGGGAGATAACACATTTAGGCGATGGCGTCGGGGTAAGGCGCGACGAACTAGCAAGGGCGTCGTAGGAAGCACGGTATCGGACACAGCGGAATCACTATTTGGCGTACTGTCCATGATGGCGTCGGGGTAGATACTGTTGTTGTGGCGTCGTTTACGCCGGGTGGCGCCACCTACCGTCCCATGATACCAAAAATGTACGCGCGGCATTCGAAAGCACGCACGCAAGCAATGGGCGTTCAAGAGCCCTTCCGGGTTGGAGGGGTTAACAGGGTTGCCTGGAACGCCGCCATTAGGACAAGAGACTGAAACTGCACTTATGTGTGGAACACTCAGTCTTAAAATTTTATGTATGTATGTATGTACACACACACACACACACACACACACTGTGACTACGGGTCCAAAACTACTTTTAACCTCTGAAGTGCGCATGGGGGGTATGAGACACCACACTCCTGTGCTGACGTATTTGAGCTGTTCCCATCACTAACATCGTTATTTTACCATAAATAGCATTAACCCGTGGAGCCCCGGCTAGTTTTGTAATGTTTGTTCACCAGAACCCGGCCGGTTTTCAAAAAATTGTTTTATTCCAGAAACAATAGCGAATGGGTTAGGAATGAAGAAAAAACCACGAAAAAACACTCAAAAAGCTTAAAAAATGGTCCTACAGAGCCCCCGAAAACGTATTTTACAAGAGTAAAAAATTGAAGGCAATTATCCCAAAAAAACAGGTTATTGCGCGCTCACGCGCACGCACGTGGACTTTGAGAGTTTTCAACCATCGGCACGGTTGCGTGGGATACGTACACAGTTCCCATACAAATCTGAGCCCTCTTGAGTGGCTACACCTGAGGTTACGGTCGGCGCAATTAGGGTGACGCGTCTCTGGGGCTGTGCGTTACATACATCGCCGACGCGTCGCTGGGGCTGTACGGGTTAATACTTATCCATATGCGCCTATTATAGGTTGATTATAAAGGTATTAACCTGTTACAACAATAAAACAAGTGGAAACAGCGTTTGGATGGTCAAAATCGGCGATACAGGCCGGGAGTTACACATTAATGGCTAAGGCAACCTCCCAGCCCACCACTTTTCTCCACCTCTGGAGAAAGACTGTCGATCGATACTGTCTCTCTCTCTCTCTCTCTCTCTCTCTCTCTCTCTCTCTCTCTCTCTCTCTCTCTCTCTCTCTCTCTCTCTCTCTCTCTCTCTCTCTCTCTCTTGCTAACAGTGATGACAATGCCCTGCTTGCAACTCGCTAATGTTAGCACGAAAATATACCACAGAATAAGGGAATAACAGGGAAAATAGGTGATAACTGAAGGAGGGGAGGTGGAGGAGTGATATTTGGCATGGCCCAGGGTCAATAAAAAAAAAAAAAAAAAAAAATTGGGGTGTTTTAAATGGATTTTTTTTTTCCCTGACTCTTAAGAGTCTTCCCGCAGTCCGCCGGGGGAACTCTTAAGACTCTTCCCGCAGTTCCCGGGTTAATATTAGCTAGCCAGACCAAGAAATGGTCTAACCTAGCTTAGATAATATATCCGGAGGCAAAAATCACTTTTACCTTGTGAATGGTGAAGACTAGAATGTTCTACCTGTAGGCTATATCAAGTGTTTTTCGATTGAGCAAAATATGTAAAAGTACTGGTAGTTCACAAGGTAAAAGTTATTTTTGCCTCCTGATATATTATCTAAGCTAGGTTAGACCATTTCTTGGTCTGGCTAGCTAATAATAAAAGTAGTTTTGGACCTGTAGTCACTGTGTGTGTGTGTGTTGCAGATTGTTCGTCAGACCAGTAAAGTGTAAACAAAGCATTACACAAGAGATATGAATCGGTTTGGGTCAAGATTACTTGGTTAATATACGTTTATTAAATATACCTGGGATATTCTCGTTATCCAAGCAGCTCAGTTGAGGTTTTGTGAGTATCTATAGCCTAGGCCTAGGCCGAAGAGTCACTCGCCCTGCCACTTAGTGGACAAATTATCCAGCACCGGACATTTGGTCCGGTCCAGATGGATTGTCCGCCTACAGACTGAGTCCGTTAAATCCGAAATCCGTTGTATCGAGGTCCGTTAAACCGAGGGTCGAGTGTATACCGTAAAAATCAATGTTTCTAGAGAGCGAGAGCGGGGTGCCGATCTGAAGAAAAATTCTTTCTACTTACAGTATGTACTGTACTCCAATTTTGCGGGCCGCAAAACTGGAATTCGCAAAATTGGATTAACTAACCTTATGGGGAAAATGAATATGGTCGACATTTCATCAGAGACGGCCCAATTTTTCGTGATTTCCGTCATTTATTTGCTTTGTTTGTACACACATACATGTAATTATACATCCCACAATAAAGAAAGATAAAGAAAAACATAAGACATTATCATTATCCTTGAGAAAATCAAATTAAATGAGCAATTGAGCATTTACCTAGACTCGAAAGATGGCTGGGCTTGTGGGGATGGAGGGAGGGTGTCCGAGGCTTGGGTGGCCCGGGGGGGGGCCCCCCCCCCCGAAAACTAGTGCAGAGAGCCCTACTTTCTTACGGCACCACCCGCAAAAGTAGAGTTACATCGCAAAATTAGGTTTTCATCAAAAATGGCATTCTGGGGTCTTGGTCGCAAAATCAGAACACGCAAAATTGGAGTACATACTGTACTGTACTTCTTCCTCTCTGTTTGGAGTTTATATTGTTTCTCAAAAGGAGGGGGGGGAAGTTTTTAAGTCTAATGTCGGAATTCGAGAAAAGGGATATTTACTTCTATAGGAAGTGGTTATGATGCTTGGTAATCGAATCTATAACAAGAAGTCGTTTGTTATTCTCGCCACACTTGCTCATGATTAATTACAGGAAAATATATAGGGAACAGAATTATCTATATTGGGAGGTTTGACGTACCTCCCAACCTACCAAATAGGAAAACCTACTATTTGGTAGTAGTCTTGGAAAATCCAACGTCAAGGCTATTAACCTAATTGCAATGACGACTTGTCTATTTTGACTGCTATGTCGTCATTCCAACCGCGGTTAAAAAGAAAACGTCTAGAGTCTACTCCTTATCTTGCTCTAGGAGACGTTGTACATTAACCAAAACTACCACCGAAGGTGAAAAAAGCATAGAAGAGAAGAAAAAGGGGTTTACCTTAGTTACCGCTTAAGGCCCATCCTGTGTTCCGTCATGTGCAGATCCCTGTCGAACGTGCGCATGAGCGACCCTCTCTTGTTATCACATCTCACGTCAGCAGAAGAACGCGGATGGGCAGGGGTCCGGCGTGAGGGAGGGTATTATGTACGTTGGATTTTCCAAGACTACTACCAAATAGTAGGTTTTCCTATTTGGTAGGTTGGGAGGTACGTCAAACCTCCCAATTTGTTAGTAGTCTTGGCAAATCCAACGTCAAGGCTGCATAACAAATAGGAGGAGGACATCCAAGCCCAACCTACCAAAAAAACCAATGCATAAAACAAAATTACGAATGACAAAGACACAATGTAAACAAGAGAGTTTAATAAAAGAGTGAAAAACTGAGGAGTAGCTAAAAAGAACAGTTTTAACACATGCCCGTCATTCATAGTAATGCAAAAACATAGACTTGTCTGAAACCAAATAGGTACTGTACCCAAAATCCCTTTTCTTCAAAAACCAACAAAAACACTGAACACAAGAACAAAACACAATTTTCAATGTGGCAAAAACACTTATGTACTGGAACAATACATAATCCCAAACTTGCAATCCAGTGTTGCAAACCCATACACCCCCCCCCCCCCTTTGTCAAATAAAACAAAGGAAAAGAACGAGGGACAAGGGGGGAAGACCAGGGATCTTCGCCAGAGCACCAGGAAACACGACCCCCGAGAGCAATCACCGGCCGAGGGGGTCGAACACTGGACACGGAGAGGTAGGAGATGAAGGAATTGATAGAAGACCACAAAACCGCGGAGGCGAAGGCAGGGAAGGATCGACGTGGCAGGAACCGGAAGGAGGCAGCAAAGGATCTGACATCGCGCGCAGAACCCCTACAAACAGGGTGACGGGCACGAACGGTCCGACAAACGTGGCGGCCCAGCTGCACCTGCTAGAGCTTCCCACCTGTCCGAGGAGACACCCACACAGCAGTACCCGAAGGCGGCGCCACAGACGCAACAGAGGAGTGCAAGGCTGACACCGGGCACAACACATGGCGAGGATGCCCACGCCGTAAAGCCTGGACGGCGAAAGGCTGGAAAACGGGGGCCTCCCTCCCATGCGTGGTAACAAAAGGTGGGGAGGAGGCGAACGAGACGCCATGCAAGGACGGGGAGAATCGGACGCAGTCCCGGGGCCGTGACAATGCCGCTAGTGCAGACACCCGATCCCCAGTGGCCAGAGCGACAAGGAAGAGTGGACGCCCGAGCAACGGAACCGGCGTAGCGGCCCTTGTATACGTGGGGGAAGCCAGAAGGACCAGAGCCCGCCCCAGATCCCACAGCGGAGAGACCTGGCGCGGAGGCGGTCAATCCCGGAAGGCAGCCGTCAGGAAGGAATCCAGCACCTGTGGCGGAACGACCAGCCCAGCGACGGACCCAAAGAACCCCCCGGACGGCAGACAAGTGGGTACGTATAGCGTCGACTGGAAAGCGACGTGTACGGAAGAGGTGAAACAAGGAGCGTAGGACGAGGGAAGGAGAGCCAACTGGCAGGCGAGTGGCCTGTAGCCACCTAGTAAAAAACCTCCAGCGGGACCCGTAAGGCCCCCAAGGAGAAGACGGCCAGGAACGCTGCAGGAAGTCAGTCAGGGCCCGGCCGGGGACCGGGAGCCACCGTGCCTCATGAACAAGCACGATGCGAAGGCCAAAGAGGTCCGCAGGACCCCAACCTAGCCCAAGTGGAAGCCGGAGACAGGTAGAGGGACCGGACCCGGGCACCACCGCGGCAACCGGGCGGACCAAGTCCGTGCCGGCCACAGAGGCGCGAGGAGCCAGACGCAGCCGTGGTACAGCCGCAGCTTCGCGAAGACCGGGCACATCAACAGCGCGTCTGGTGGCGGAAAAATGGATATCGACCGCCACCAGTACCAGGCGACCATGAAAGCGTCCGGACCCCCCCCGGAGCGCGAGGCCGGAGGGAGAGGTCCAGAGGCAACTGGCGCGGCACCCCCGATGCGAACAAGGCGACCTCCGGAACACCTCAGGAAGCCGCGAGGTCGGCGAACACAGTCCGTTTCATCGCCCATTCTACAAGAACGCCCTGCCCTCTCGACAGGGCGGCCGCCCAAAGGGTGGCAGGCCCGGGCAGGGAGGAGGCATGCAAGGAGAAGGGGTGTCGGTCCGCGAGGAAGAACAACTCCACCGAGACCCCTAATAGAGTCAACGACCTGGAGGACCCCCGCATAAGGAAACAGGGGACAGCTTGTCTGAGTGTCCAACCCGAAGGCCACCGACTCACCCCGAAGGCCACCGACTCACCCCGAAGGGCCAGCGCGGGGACCCGCAGGAAGAACAAAGGAACCAACAATCCGAGGGCATAGACAGGTAAGAGGAGGGAGACCCACCCATCTGCCGGGAAGTGGACGTCCCAGGTTCGATTGGGAACCTCACCCAACCTCGCTCGACGTATCTGTGGTTACCCAGACCGTCGGCGGGGGGGTCGGTCCAGGGCACAGCCGCAAAGAGCGAGCCCCGAGCAACCCAGCGACCGAAGCGCCGGCGAACGGTACGCGGGAGCGGCAGGAGCCGATCCATAGGGGCAACGGAAACACCGCGGTGCCCATGAGGAGGAGGCGGCGTAGCCAGAGGCTCCCTAATGGAAGGGGCAGAGCGGCCCAATGCAGCGAACCCACGAACGAGTCCCAGAGCCACCCCGGGAGGGAGACCGAGTGCAACACGGCGAGGACCGTCCACCGAAGGTGCACCGCGGCCGGCAGACCCCGGGTCACCGTAGCGCCGGACAAAACCCATGCGAGACCGACCCATGGCACGACACGCGACGGGGTCAAGCGTGACTTGGGAACATCGAAGGGGAACCCTAACCGTGCGATGTCGCGAACGATTGTGAGGGCGTCGCCAATGCACAGGCCTAGGGCGTCGGAAACTACCAACCAAACGGCCAAGGAAAACAGGAGCTGGAGCCCGCTCCTGAGGAGAGGACCCAGAGCCTGCCCCACCAGTGCGGAGAAGATCTGCGGCGCGATGTGGAGACCGAAGGGAAGGCCGTCGAACAGGAACACACGATCGGAAGTCCGAACGGCCAAGAATCGCTGGAAGCGAGGATGGAGAGGAACGAGCCAAGACACATCCTGGAGGGCCAGCGACACTACCCACGACAGAGGGCACAGGGCCAGGCGTACCAGGGGTATCGGCAGCATCCGAAACCGTGTGTGCACGATGTGCCCGTTGAGGGCCAACAGATCCACCACCGGTCGCATCGCGTCGCAGGTCGGCGACGGAACCAGAAAGACACGGGAGAGGAAAACCGGGTGACCGGCGGTCAACTCCCTCGACACTACCCAGCTCGGGCATGGAAGTGAACACGTGGGCCACCTCTGAAGAGATTGGCCGTTGTCGGTGACAAGAGCGGAGTGGGGGTCCGGACGTCCACCTCCAGGTGAGAACCCTCCGCGCAACCCGCCGCTCCCAACGTCCCTCGCGGCTACCGAGGGGCGCAAGGGCGAAAACAACCCGAGGGAGCACCCGAGAGGAGGGGAGCGACCCGGTACGCCCAGGCGAGAAGGAGAACAAGGAGGCCGACCCAGAGAACTACACATTGTGTTGACGTGGAGGTACCCCCGGTACGGGCCGTGCGGGCATGAGCGCCACGTTGACCTCCTCTACCCCCGCCCCCCCCAACCTCGTCGAAAAGGGCGGGCCACCCCAACCCAAGGCCGGCGCGGGGCTGACCCCTACGAAAGACGGCCGGAAGTGGAAGGCCGGCCAGCCCCGACACAGAGGGGATGAAAGGGGCAAGAACAGAAGTGCGAGGCGGAACCGAAGCACTGGCCAGCAACGTCCCAGTCTTGCGCCCGGGCAAGGCGGCAGCACTTGCAGCAGCACCCCGAAGAGGACCGGCAGAAGGACGGGACTGAGAAAACCCCGCGCGCGGCACAGCGCGTCGGTGCGTGACGTAAGCAGGGTCCGTAACGACACAGCACGGCGTCGTGTGGCGGAAGCAGGGGCCGCCGACAGAGAAGCGGAGCATTCCCAAGCATCCTGCGTAAAAAACCCCGACGTATATAGCGCAGAGTACAACAAACCCTGACGAATAACCAAGGGGGCCGGCCGGCAGAACGAAGACCGTACCGTCGTGCGGTGCCGAGTTGCCGCGCACAAAACCGCCTTCAGCTCGGGAACCAAAGTCACCGCGAGCCGAAGGTGGACCCGCTCAACGCGGTCCAAACCCTCGCGAAGATCGCCTGGCGCAGACGCCTCGAAAAGCCGCAGGTGGTGAACAGACGTCTGGAGGGAACCTAAAGACAAGACAATAAGTCCGTCACCCTCCGTCGCAAGGGAAAAACCTTGGCGACAGAGGGCTGATCCGGGTGAGAGAAGAACGGGGTAGCAATAGAACAAAGTTCAAGAACGGGCGCGCTCATCCAGGACCAGAACGCGCCGTCCAACCCGCCGACAGACACAAGAGGAGGCAAAATCAGGGACGACTCCGGGGGAGGGACGGAAGGAGAGCCGTCGACGGATCGGTGTGTGAAGTCGAAGGCCTCAGCAAACCAGGCCTCCAATGGGAGAGGGTGACCGAGCATGACGGCTAAGCCAGGCGTACCGGCGTCGCACAAACCTGTCCCTTAGGAGGACAGACCCGTCAACACAGCCAGGGACTGAACAGCCGGAAGGATGTCAGTGCGGCTGAAGCCTGACCAGAGCGTAGGCCTGCAGAAGGGAGGGGGACCATAGCAGGGGTAGGTAGGGTGAGGTGCTGAGGGTGAGGCACCGCCAAGAAGGGCGAGAAGAGGGAGTCTTCCATCGACTCCAAGCGCCCGTCGAAGCGTGACACAACCCAGCCCTGCATAGCCGACAATTGATCCGAGAGAGGCTACCCCCCCCCAGATTGGTCGGCCCGCAGGGGCGAGCGTGAGCGGGAGCGAGACCCACGACACGAACCAGCAGCGTCGCGGCCCAAGGAAGGCGAGCGACGACGGTTGTGTCGCCGTTGAGGGACTCGTCCCCGATCACGAACGGCCGAGGGGGAAACAGCACCATTCCCCTCTTCCAGCGACACATCAGCTCCTGAGAAAGGGGACCCCGAAACCTCGCGAAACCCCACCGAGGCAAGAGGAGGGGTACCCCCCTGGCGAGACGGTAAGGGAAGGTCAGGAAGAGAAGAATGAGGAGGAGCAGGACGACGGGAGTGGGAAGGCTGGCCGGGTGAAAGGAGGCCAGGAGCCGCGGGGGGAAACAGAGCAAGGATCCCCGGGGCTGAGATAACAGGGCGGCCCGACACCGAGGCGGAGGAGGGAGGGACCACCACCGTGGGACGAGACCGTGAAGTAAGAAGAGGCACTGAAGCAGGTGAAGTAGGAGAAGCAACGACATCCAGGCGGACCCTCCTGGACAGTGTAGGAGGAGGGAGCAGAGGGCCAGCTACAGCATGAACAACCGCGCGCGGAGAGGACAACGTAAGAGGAAGTCGTCTGGGCTGGGGAAGCGGGCGGAAGGGAGTAGAGCCCCTATCCGTAGAGGCCAGGGGAGGGCGCACAGGGGCAGAGCCGCTAACCCCGGCCTCAGGGCGAGAACCATGACGAGGGCGATGGGCGTCGTCAAGGCGATCAGGAGGACGACAAGGCGAGCGAGAGCGGGGACGGAGCCGGGGAACCCCCCGACGATGGGACGACCGGCTGCGGGACCCAGGGGAGAGGGCCCGAGCAGGGAGAGGGCCAGGTAAATGGCCGTCAGTCGGGTCAGGGATACCCAGGGCGACGCGGATCCGGTCGCCAACAAAGGCCGGGGAACGGTGGCCCACAGTCCTAATGTGGCGGGAGACCATCGTCCACACCGACGGAAGGGAAGCAGGAGGCCACAGCCGCCGCCGAGGAACCAGGGCCATGGAGCAGCACAACCACCAGGGCCAGACACGTGCCACACAGAGCAGGGAGGTAGGCCGTAGAGGACACACAGAGCGAGTGGCGCAAGCAGGACTTGTGGCTCTCCAAGCACGGGGAGCGACAACCAAGGCGAAAGCAAGGCAGCCTACCTGCACTAGAAGAACACACACCATAATCAGCACGTCGAAGGAGTAAGTGGAGAGAATGTCCAAGAAGAACCAGGGAAGGAGCATGGGGAAACAGGAACACACATGCAAACAGGTATCCGTACTCACCCTAAACTGGGAGCACAGAGGTAGGTGAGGAGGGCGGCCGAGGCGGAAGAGCACTAGCAGAACCTGCAAAGATGGAGAAAGTGTTAACCACCACTCAACATCTTACATGCAGGGCCTATAACACCAGTAAAGTGCATACACCAATATAGTATCAGGCAACAAGATGACATAACAAAAGTCAATAGTGAAAGCCAACTATTACCGCAAATTTGCGGGCCAATGGAGGCATAACCGTACCGACACCACCCTCCTGCAATTTCGCGGGACCCCCCAACGATCTCCGCAAATTTGCGGGGAACCGAAATGGCCCAGAGGACCGAATCGAGCACCCCGCAAATTTGCGGGACCGGCCGAGATGGTCCGGCGCCAAAAAAGCGAGAGGAGCGTCTAGGAAATACCAAAGAGGCCCAGAAAAAAGCGTCATCTCCTTATGAACTCCAAGCGACGATGGCCATCAAGCTGAGCAGTGTCTTCCTTGATAATATCCTGACTCAACCGGTCAAGGGAGAGGCAAGGAAGACACACCAGGGGAGAGGAGGCACATCCCCTAGGAACCACCCAACCCACAGAGATAGAGCAAAGCCCATGAGGAGAAGTGGCAGGAAGGGTGGTTTGGCACAAACAGGGGCCCCCGTAGGGTACCCCAGGATTGGGCAAAAGGGTATGAAAGGATGGAGGTGAAAACAGTAAGGGAACACAAAAACCAGTAAATGAAACTGGCGAGAAAAAGGGTGGCCTAGCCGTGAGGAGAGAATGTGTCAGGGGCGAAAAACCCTGTGGTGTGAGGGAGGGGCCCCCGTGGGGTAGCCCAGGATAACACGAACCACCAAGCGCCCAGGCCCTTGAGACACAGTGAAGGCTCGAAAGGGGGGACTCGGGAATAACGCTAATAATGCGGCCGACACAAACCCTACAAACAGCACCGCCACCACGAAATCTCAGATCGTGAACCAACTGTACACCTAGGCTATGAAAATATGAAAACTCATAGGGGCATAGCAATTCCTGAATGAGAAACAAGCTAGGCTAAAATAAGCTAAAAGCTAAACTATGCCCAGACTAACAGGAAAAAAGAATATGAAAAGAGAAAGGAATGAAAAACACACACGAGGAACGCCAGGCGCCCCCGTACCTTCGGTAGCTATTTCCACACGCGTCTCCATTAAACACACTGAGGAGCCCATTTACGTGTGCCCTAGATCACGTAACATCTGTCTAACAAAAAGAAGGCCAGATAAGCCGAAACGAACCTAAACAGGGTGAATTAAAGGAGCACAACAAAAGCGACTGCATTCAATGGAGCGCGTGAAAAAATGATAACAAGAGAGGGTCGCTCATGCGCACGTTCGACAGGGATCTGCACATGACGGAACACAGGATGGGCCTTAAGCGGTAACTAAGGTAAACCCCTTTTTCTTCTCTTCTATGCTTTTTTCACCTTCGGTGGTAGTTTTGGTTAATGTACAACGTCTCCTAGAGCAAGATAAGGAGTAGACTCTAGACGTTTTCTTTTTAACCGCGGTTGGAATGACGACATAGCAGTCAAAATAGACAAGTCGTCATTGCAATTAGGTTAATAGCCTTGACGTTGGATTTGCCAAGACTACTAACAAATAAATGGTTAACTTGATGGCAAGCAGGTTAAGTTGGTAGAGCTCTGGTTCACTGTGGGTCATGCCTGCCGCTACTGTTTGCATAGAGAGGTATTAAGGTTTTTCTTTACAAACGGAGTGTTGTCGGATTCTATGAAGAACTGATTTCTATATTTCTAGTGTTATGAGTATAATTAGTAAAATTATATACATCACTCTCCCTCTACTTCGGCAACATTTTTTAATTGTTATTTACAAGAACAATACTACACAATACCAGACATTTGGAAGCATGGTATCATCATCACATTCCCCAAACCCAACAAAGACCCCACGCTACCCTCCTCGCACCGCCCCATCACACTCCTTTGCTCCCCCTCCAAAGTCATGGAATGCCTAGTATTACAACTAATTACACCTGACCTACCCCTAGCTCCAACACAACATGGCAACATGGCTGCTGCACTCCACAAACACTCTTCTCACAGACCTTACACAAAGAGCTTTCGACGGCATCAACTCAGCTAGACCACCACACAGATCACTATTAGCCACACTCGACATTAGTAAAGCCTTCGATGCCATCCCCGCCACAACCTAACAAACAAAATCTACAACACAAACATGCACAACAACACAAAAAGGTGGCTGGCCAACTTCCTAGCAGGCAGATGTGCACACGTATCTTTTGCCGGTCAGTCATCTAAAATCAGAAACTTTCCAAACGGAGTCCCACAAGGATCCGTTCTATCGCCCGCACTCTTCAATCTGTACATGCACGATATAACTACACCCAATACGTCCCAAATAAACTTAGCCTCCTATGCAGATGACATAACACTCACATGCACACACCATGACCCAAAAAGAGCAACAGATCTCCTTCAACCCTATCTCAACACACTACATGGCTGGTGCACTACAAACAGACTTAATCTAGCCCAGCCAAATCCACCGCAACCCTGCTCACAAGTTGGACAGGAGAACACGAATACATCCCTCAACTCACCATAAACAACACACCCCTAACATACACACACACACAAAATCCTAGGAGTAACATATGATACTCATATGACATTCAAACAGCACACCACAAACATTAAAAAGAAACTGACACCCAGACTTAACGCCCTCAGGTCACTTGCTCACACAAAATTTGGACACAACAAAGAAACTACCACCACAGTATATAAACAATACATAAGATCAGGGATGGAATACGCAAGCCCAGCCTGGGCTTCTAACCTAGCTGAAACACATCATAAGAGCTTACAGACTATTCAAAACAAAGCCCTGAAGATCATTACAGGCTGCACAGCTACTGCACCCACAGATCACCTACATCAAGAAGCCAAAATCCTCAAAGTCAAAGACCATCTGGACATGAGAGGCACTCAATTCCTGGCAGCAGCCTCCACGAACGAAGACCACCCACTAAACTACATGGCAACACACCCACAGACACCAAGAAATATCAAAACAACACCCAGCACACGGTATCACACACAATTATTGTCCTCTCTCCCTCCCTGCCCACCCCGAACCAACTTCCAGAAGCACATCCATACTCATATCTCTCACCGATCCATCCACTCACTCACAGACAACACGCAGCTGCATGCACGACCTCCCGAAATCCATCCTTCCGAATCCTCCCTTCCTCGCGAGGACAGAGTCCACCTGGCCAGGCTGAGATGCGGACACCATCCAGCTCTCCTGAGCTATCAGAAGAGACTGGATGACTCCGTTGTCGACACCTGCCCGGGATGTAACACAGCACCCCATACCATTAAACACATCATAGAAGACTGCATTTCACACAACCACTTACGCCAACAACACAATCTACACTCGATGAGAGCTCTGTGGGAAAGCCCGATTGTGGCCATGGCCTTCCTCAGGGACTCGGGGCTGTTCGGCCAGGCAGCTTAGGGAACAACAACAACAACAACAACAATACTTGAGCAATATAGATAATGAAGAATATCCTTCGCTTGGGGGTACGGGTCAAGGGGGTATTCACGGGGTCGTGAGGGGGGAGTCGGTTGGTGTGCCGTGCTTATAGGTTTTGTTACTATATTCCCTACTATTGTTAAACCTTCACAGGAGATTTATAAGGATATGTTTTAATGTTATTTTAGCCGAGTAGCGTGACGTGATATTAGATAACTTAATATTATTTGTTACATAGCTTCCTATTATTTTAATAGGATGACAATCTCGAATGCGTACTTGGCTATATTTGTGGCGTCCTGAGGTCACGTGACTTCTTCTTCCGAGTTTTATAAAGGAGAGCATAGTTCCGCAGACAATTCTTTATAGTGGCAACATAGGCCTTTCACCATCCTTATTTATGTGGGGCTGATTTACTATACTGAAACGGATCTTTTGTTTATGTCAATACTCTTGCAAATTCAAGTGTACTTTTCTACTTACGGTTGGTTATACTCTCTACGATACCGGTTGGTACTACTGGGGGTCACTTTCTTATCTAGGGAGTTAGAAGGGTCAAAGTTCGTTGGTCGCTCTACCAACTCTGAAAGAAGTCTGTGTGTTTTGTTTGATTTTAATATAGAATGTTTTAGTGTTTAAAAAGAAGACATGTATACAATTGTTTATCATTTGTCATAGTTGAGAAAATTTAATGTTTGTGGGTGACATGGTTCTTACATAATTAAATACATACACAATTAACACATGCACATGGAAGGTATCATAACCTTCGTAATATGAATATTGTGGGACATGATTCTTACTTATGAGCGAAGAATGTCTCCCCCCAGCATAAGCTACTTGTGTGCGACATGAGCTTATGCAGAGACCCTAAGCGCAAGAAGGTTTACATACCCAAAAGGAAAGTGTGGCTGCTGAAGGACAAGGAAGTTAGGGATAGGTTTCATAATGAACTGGAGGAAATGAATAGAAATAAAGAAGCTAGGCCTAACGATGTAAATAGCCAATGGAACTTTCTTAAGCATAGCCTTATCGCTGCCACTGACAAAGTCTGTGGGAAAACAAAGGGTCACCCCAGGAATAAGACCTCTTGGTGGTGGAACGATGAGGTAGAACATGCTGTGAAAGAGAAAAGGAGATGCTTCAAAGCATGGAAGAAAGGAGGCAGCAGGGAGGAATACCAGGCAGCTAAACGAACTGCCAAAAGAGTTATTTACAATGCTAAAAATCGCATTAAGGACCTGGTCCTCGAACAAGTGTGTAACACTGACAATCCCAATGGGATCTTCAACCTAGCTAGGCGAGTTAAAAATTACAGTAGGGATATTATAGGTGAACAGTGTGTTAGAGATGATAATGGGAAGATTGTGTATGCAGAAAATGAAATCAGAGAAGCATGGAAGGTACACTATGAACGATTGCTAAATGTAGAGTTTGAATTGGATAAGGAACAGCTTAGTATCGAAAAACCAATATCTGGGCCCCCTCCTTTGATAGCACCAGCTGTAGTGATCGACGCAATCAATAAAATGAAGGACGGTAAAGCTCCAGGTTGCTCCGACATTGTCGCTGAGATGATAAAAGCCTCAGGGGAGATTGGTGTAAACTTAGTCACTGAGTTGATAAACACCATTATTAAAGATGAGAAAATCCCAGAGGATTGGCTCAAAAGTGTAATAGTAAATATATACAAAGGAAAAGGGGATGCGCTAGATAGAGGAAATTATAGGGGCCTGAAAATGCTTGACCAAATCATGAAGGTCTGTGAGAGAGTCCTTGAGGGTTTGATCAGGCAAAGCATCTCTATTGATGATATGCAGTTTGGTTTTATGCCAGGACGTGGCACAACCGATGCTATCTTCATAGTCAGGCAGATACAGGAAAGATACTTACTAAAAGGCAGGGATCTTTACTTTGTGTTTGTGGACCTGGAGAAGGCCTTTGATAGGGTACCTAGAGATGTTGTGCAATGGGCTATGAGGAAACTTGGTGTGGAAGAGTGGCTGGTGCGTGTGATAATGAAGATGTATGAGGATTCGCGAAGTTCGGTGAGGGTGAAGGGTGTACTGAGTGATGAGTTTGCAGTCCGTGTTGGAGTCCATCAGGGTTCAGTGTTAAGCCCCCTCCTTTTTATTATGGTCTTGGAGGCGCTGTCTAGAGTTTTTAGAGGCGGACTCCCGTTGGAACTGTTTTATGCAGACGATTTAGTCCTAATAGCTGACAGTATGCAGGATGCTGAGGCCAAATTCAGAGAGTGGAGAGAGGGCATGGCGAGCAAGGGTTTAAGAGTCAATATTACCAAAACCAAGGTTATGCATTGTAGATTGAGACGAGGCAATGTGGAAAAGAACGGTGCATACCCATGTGCAGTGTGTGGAAAGGGAGTGGGCGTTAACTCAATTCAATGTAGCATCTGTCGATGTTGGGTACACCATGGGAGTAAGCGCTGTAGTAGAATAAAGGGGCCCCTGCCGAAGGATAAGTCAGAAATAGAGAAATTTGAGTGCGTAGTGTGCAAAGGCGAGCTTGTGTTAAGTGATGATCCTGTGGCTGTGAATTTTGATATGAGTCTTTGGAGCTGGTGAACAAGTTTTGTTACCTAGGAGATACCATCTCTGCCGGTGGTGGGGCCGAGGCTGCCACTGTTGCTAGAATTAGGTGTGGCTTGGGGAAGTTCAGAGAATTGATGCCAATCCTGACCATGAAAAGAATGCCTCTTCCCCTGAAGGGAAAGGTGTATGCCTCATGTGGTAGAAGTGCAATGACGTATGCCTCAGAAACATGGGCCGTTATAGTAGAGGATGTCAACAGAATGGAGCGTAATGAGATGAGAATGGTGAGATGGATGTGTGGGGCCAGGCTACAGGATAGAATAACAAATGGTGAGCTGAGGAGACGTTTAGGTACAAAGGAGTACAAAGGAAATCAAGCAACAACAGATCTAGTGACCCTTCTAGGCTGCTTGTCCTCCAAAACACTGAGGATCAAGTGTCCAAACAGTGGTTTAGAGTGGGTAAGGAAACATTGGAAAGGGAACTACTGCCCTGCCACTAACGTGGCAGGACTAGGAAGTTAGTAGGGGACATATGGGTTAGTAACTGAGGGGAGGATAAAGTTATTCATTTACAAACGCAGTCAGTCGCGGGTTTGATGCGAGATATTTGTCTAGGCGGAATTTAAATGAATCAACGGTGCTGCAGTCTATAACGTCTCGGGAAACCCATTCCACAAGTTGACAACTCGATTGAAGAAGAAATTCTTAGATTCGTGCTAGTTAAAAGATTTACCAATAATTTTGCAACCGTTTCCCCGCGTGTAATTAGATTGGTCGATAGTGAAGTACTTACTACAGTTCATATTGTCGATGCCTTTGATGATTTTGAACACTTGAATTAAGTCGCCTCTTAATCTGCGCTGGGTTAAAGGAAATAGATTTAATTCTCTAAGACGCTCTTCGTATGGTTTGTTCTTTAGGCTAGGTATAATTTTGGTAACTCTACGTTGAACTCGTTCTAGCTTGTTTATATCTTTTTGGTAATAAGGGCACCAGGATTGAACGCAGTATTCCAGAAGAGGGCGGACTAAGGAATTGTAAAAGGTTAGGATAACTTCTTTGGATTTATGCTCAAATGACCTGCCTATAAAGCCAATTATTTTGTTTGCCTTCTTAACAACTTCTGAACATTGTTGACTCGGTTTTAGGTTACTTGATATTGTTACTCCCAGATCAGTTTCTCTGTTTACATTCTTAAGCTGAGTGCCATTCATCGAATAGTTTGCTTTCTCATTTAGGTATCCGACATGTAGTACTTTACATTTATCCGCATTGAAACTCATTTGCCAAATTTGGGCCCAACATGACAATTTATCTAGATTGTGTTGCATATCGTCAACTTGTTCTTTTGAGAGTACGCTATTTGCAATTTTTGTATCGTCAGCAAATTTTGAGATTGTGCAGGTGAGACCCTCATCTATGTCGTTGATGTAAATTAGAAAGAGAATTGGTCCTAGTACCGATCCCTGGGGTACCCCGCTACTTACATTGGTCCATTTAGATGCCTTAACGTTTATGACTACCCTTTGCTTTCTGTTGCTGAGCCAATTTTCTATCCATTTCAACACACCGTCTTGTATTCCATGCGCTTTTAGTTTTAGCAGTAAACGTTTGTGGGGAACTTTGTCAAAGGCCTTTTGAAAATCAAGGTATATAATATCTACAGCTTTACTCTCATCGTAGAGGTTGAGGATATCGTGGAAGAAGTCTAAGAGGTTTGTTAAACAGGAATTTTTTTTACGAAAGCCGTGTTGAGTATCTTTAAGTATGTTATTTTCCTCTAAGTGATTTACGAGTCTGTCTCGTATGACCGTTTCTAGCATTTTACATACAACTGAGGTTAAGCTAATTGGACGATAGTTACTGGGTAGGGATTTGCTGCCTTTTTTTAATATCGGTGTTACGTTGGCTAGCTTCCACTGATCAGGCATAGTTCCAGACTGCAAGGATTTATTGAATAGTAATGTCAGTGGTTTGGAGAGCTCATTCTTAGCTTCCTTTAGAACTCTAGGCGAGATTGTATCAGGTCCTGGCGTTTTATTTACCTTGAGTTTATCTAAACAATTCAATACTTCTCTCTCTGTAACGGTGATATTGCTTAGAACATCTGAATTATCAATCTGAATCGGCGATGGTGTAGGGATATCACTGAGGTCTTCTGTTGTAAAAACTGATGCAAAGAAGGTATTGAGGGCATTACTCATTTGTACTTCGTCTTTGGTGTATTCTCCTTTTTCATCGACTAACGGTCCAACAGTTGAAGTAACTACTTTTTTCTTTCTGATATAACTATATAATTCTTTCGGGTTTGTTTTACTTTGATTCGCAATATGTGACTCTAAGGTCTTTTTACTTTGCTTAATTAACTTTTTGGCTTTGCGTCGTAGCTCTACAAATTTCACACCCGTTCTTCGTCATTTTGTGAGGATTTTAATCTATCATTAGCAAATTTTTTAGCAAGCAGGCAGTTTGAAATATCTTTATTCCACCATTTGGGCTTATTATTATGGCCTGGACGCCGTATTTTCGATGGTATGCAGTCTTGCACTGCTTTTAGGTAAGTGGTTTCGAATAACTTCCAAGATGTATTTATGTCGTTATTGTGAATTAAAAAGCTCCAGTCAGTTTCTTTAAACATAGCTCTAAGTTTATGGAAGTTTGCTTTCTTGAAATTAGGGACTTTTTCGATGCTACTATTTGGTTCGTTACTAGTAAACTTTAAAGTGAAAGTTATCGTACGATGGTCGCTGTTACTGAATTCATCACCAATATTCAAATTCTCTATCAATTCTTCTTTTGTTGCAAGTACAATGTCAAGAACGTTATTACCATGGGTCGGCGTTCGAACAAATTGATAAAGCGAACTCTCTTGCAAGTTCGTATACAAGTCATGTCCGGAGTGTCAAGTAAGAGTATCGCCCCACTTGGTCACAGGTAAATTAAAGTCGCCAAAAATTACGGTATCTTGTGAGTTACTTACATCTGCAATTTGTTCGTAAATTTCTCGGTCAGTTTGCACTGATTGAGCTGGAGGTCTGTATATTAATGCAAGTATTATTTTTGTACCTTTATTATTCTTTATTAGCACAAAAGATGTGTCGACGTTCACAATTTGAGGTTTTGACACGAGGGTCGGGTTAAGACTTTCTTTGATATAAAATAAAACACCACCTCCATTTTTATTTATTCGGCTGTTTTCAAACATTACATAACCGGGAAGTGAATACTCTGCTAAAAAGTCTCTATCTTCTGTATTGAGCCAAGATTCTGTTATGCCAATCACATCATAATTTTCTGTAAACACTAGTTCCTCTAAATCTGAAAATTTATTGCGTATGCTACGAGCGTTTGCATAGAAAACCTTTAAAGTTGCGGTTTTAGAACTCGCAGAACGTTCTTTCATCGAATTTTTGGTTCTGGTCGGATCTACATTTACATTCATGGCTGTCCTCGGTCCTCGGTCGTTATCCCTGACGGTTTTGAATTTGGGTCGTGTTGGTGGAGCTTTATCCAAATTCGCGGTTCTTGACGGATTAGTATTTAATTCCTTTGTAGGTTGCCGTCCTCGCTGTCTTCGGTCCTCCTTCCTGGTTGTCCTGTGCTGAGTCGATTTCTTCTCCGAAAATCCTTCACCGCATCGTTGAGAAGACGCCCAAAACGTGCTGCTCCCACCTGGTTCAGATGAACTCCATCGTCCGAAAACAAATAGTCATCGTAGTAGAAATTGTCCCAGGTGTCGACGAATCCCACATTCTCCTTCCTGCAGAGGTTTGCTAGACAACGATTTGTGCTGGTGGCTATGTTGTAAAATCGGCTCTCTACACTGAGCCAGGGGACGATTCCTGAGACGATGATCCTTGATGACTTCTCCTTAAACGACTTGATCAGCTGCTGGTACTTTAAAAGCAAATCTTCCGACCGGGTTCGCTGTACATCGTTGGATCCAACGTGGATGACGTACATTGTATTAGCAGGGGCCAGCTTTGATACTTCGTCAACTGCTGCAACTACGTCATCCACACCACCACCAGGGATACAAAAACGCTTCCTGGTCTTAGGTGCCCTGGCGCAAAACTCTGTGAGCTGACCACGTATCATCGAGTCTCCCACGAGCCGGACTTCTATTTCCTCTTCGTCATCTGAGTCTGCGAGTATCTGGAAACGGTTTTGACACTCGGTAATCGGTATGTGTTTCCTGGTCTTGGGGCAAACGTTGTTCCTCACGACACGGAAGTTGTCTTGAGGGGGAAGAGAGTCACTATTTGTATCTTGAGTATCGGAAACATCAGCTGAAGTGGCTACTGTAGGCGTTGAATTGTTGGCAGTTGACGTTGGGGCGTTGGTGGCTGCTGGAGTTGCGGTGACAATTGAAGTTTGTGGTACTCCAACGTTGAGTGTTACAAACTCTTGGAGTGATTCCAGCTTCATGGTGAGGACGTTGATCTTGTTGTAGGCTTCATCTAATTTCACTGTAAAATTCTCTCGTTGCTGGCAGAGCCGGCAGACTTGAAGATCGATAGTAGCAAACATGGACTCACCAAACCTACCGGCGCAGTTCGCACAAGCGCGAGGCATGGTGACAGTCACTTTCTTCAGATCACTTCACTCACTTAAAAAACAATTCACTCACTTTAAAACACTTCACTCACTTTAAAAACACTTCAATCACTTCAACCGAACACAAATATGCTGAAATACGCAGAAATAGGTTATCAGGGGTGATAGCCTAACCGAAAACAAAAATGTTGAGATACGCAGAATTAGGCTTCCAGGGGCGATAGCCTGACCAAAAGTTTTTTTTTAAATTGAAATACGCAATAATAGGCTACCAGCGTTGAATAGCCTAACCGAAAATAATAAAATTGAAATTCGCAGAAATAGGCTACCAGGTGTGATAACCTAACCTTAAACAAATATATGTATAACAGAATATGTAACTAAATATACAATTCACCAAATAGAGATTATATAAAAATAAAGTGTGACTGCACACAAGGGGTTAATATACTGTGTCAACAGATGGCCCTGGTATAAAGAGTATTAGCGAGGTGATGCGTACAAGTAGACTGGGATGGTATGGACATGTGGAGAGAATGGATGAACAAAATTGGGTGAAAAAATGCAGGTCTGTGATTGTGGAGGGAGCTGCACCAAGGGGTGGACCGAGGAAGACCTGGGATCGGACTATACGCGCCGATCTCAAATCGAAGAACATGACAAGTGAAGCAACCCTTAACAGGGTTGCCTGGAACGCCGCCATTAGGACAAGAGACTGAAACTGCACTGATGTGTGGAACACTCAGTCTTAAAATTTTATGTATGTATGTAATTACATACATGCATAAACGAAAGATTAATGTGTGAGGGTGACATGGTTCTTACATAATTAAATACATACACAATTAACACATCCCAATGGCAGGTATCATAACTTTCGTAATATGAATATTGTGTGACATGGTTCTTATCTAATTACCTACATACATAAATAAAAATATAAAGAAATGATAGGTGTCACAATCTTCGTTTCCTCAATACTCTGTAACTCATTAGAGCTGCTACTATAAATCAAAGACTTACATAAAGACACAAAGTAAAATAATATGTTTTTTATACTAGAAGGATCGTTGTTAACAAGACGTATATATATATGTGTGTGAAAGGAAATTTAATAAAAGAGTAAATCTGTGGATAAGGACATCTACATTTCCCCTGATGATCAGACAACGTATGGACCGTTTCAATATGATCCAGTTTCTCCCATCTCGGACACTGTCCTCCCTTGCTGGGATACGCGACCTTGACATTCCCGTGTCGGGCGTGGTCGGGTTTCTTTGGTCCTTTCGTTCTTGGGGATCAAGTTGGGGATGGAAATTTCGTTCCCGGAAATATTATTCCTTGGGTATTTTATTCCGAAATATTCCTTTCAATAGATTTGAAATTCCCAGTAGCATTTCCCATTGACATTCCTCTGAGTGTAGGTGTGACATTCCTTGGCTAGTTCAAAGGTCACCACTATATATAAATGGCGCTGATAAGCGTCCCCTCTCCCCCAACCACCCAGGCAGTAGATAGTGTTTTACTTTAACTTAAGTAACTTTCTAGTTGGGTACTTCTATTTTTACCAGAGTAACTTTTTGAGTACCTACTTTTACTTGAACTTGAGTCAAATTATTAGGTACTTTTTACACTCCTGCTAGAAGCCTTTCAGTGTTACTCTCAGCCCCCCCCCCCCCCCCTCCATGCGGTTACTATTTATAGATGACAGGCTCCAACAAGAACTATGCGTGATGCTAGAGATAGGTAAAATATAAATTAACCCTCCGGATTCGGGGCCCTTCATATGAGGTGATCATCGTGTCCAGGGGTATTCCTGAAAAATGGCTATCTTCATAATTCGATATCTACTGATTGAGACCACCTAGAGCAGTCAACTAAATTGCATAGTGTAGAACCAACCTTCGTCTGTAGACTGGCGTTGAGTTGCCATCGCTACGACAAGTGGTTGCCGAGATATGATGATGGGAATGGAGGTAATTTCCCGCGTATTTTCGCCTGTGTCCGAACGCTTCGCCGAGGCCCTGGCTAGCACGCACTAAGTAACTCGTTGCTTCGGTGGCTTTGGTACCGGTAGACGAGATTATGTTTCTATGGTGATAATGTCATAGTTATTGTGTCATTTATTTCTTTTACAACCATTATTGAGTTATGTGAAACTTTTTACAACATATTTTCGGCACTTTCACTGTTATTGGATATTATTGTGTCACTTTCACTCTTATTACTCTTCTTGTTATGAATTATTGTCACTCACTGTTATTATTGAGTTATTATTACTTGTTATACATTTGTGTGTCACTTTCACTTACTAGGCTAGGCTACACTAGGCTAGGCTAGGCGAGCGTACGGTACCGCATCGTCAAATTCACTGCCAAGTTCACTCAGTTCACTATATTCACGAGCACCGCATTCACCATCGTCATTATCGTCATCATCGGTACTAATAAAGCCCAGAAACTCTAATCCATCCGCCACTTCACCCTCATCTTCACTAACCACTTGTTCTTCGTCAAAGTCACTCGCAAGTTCACTCTGTTCACTATAATCACTCAGTTCACTATATTGGCTTAGGTCTTCCAGAGTGTGTGCAACACCATCGGGACTAAGCACTGTTTTCTTGGTCATTTTTGCCTTGCTTTTGTTAGGCGTGCGGTACGCGGCGGCAGGCGTCGATTCGGACACAACGATTTTTTGGGGATTAGCTCCATCCATGTTGGATGCGTGACGAGAACTGATGCTGCATGTTAGTTTGTGCTTGGTGGCGCTGCGGTAGCCCACGCATCAACAAAAATCCGCCCACGCGATTTAAACCCTTTGATTTTGCCTCATATGAGACCTCCCGGACTCCTAACCAAAATACGTTTTGCCTCATATGAGGCCTCCCGGATTCCATGGGTTAAAGGCATGCCCTTAACCCTTCCTACCCGGGCTGTCTTACCCAATGACGGTCGCCCCTACCCGGGCGAAATGGCTGAAAAACGTCTAAGCACTGTAGATTTCCTCGACTTTTCTTTTGGCGCCCATCAATCTTTTATTGTTTTAATAATCAACCAGCGGGGGTGTGGAGGCGGCAGACCCCACCCATAATACTAGGATAGGTTAGGCTAATGTCTTTTCAAAGTTGACTAAATCGAGTAAACCCCGCATTCCCAAACCCTCCCCTAGATTGTTGAGGTATCGGAATTACAATTAACAATGCAAATGCTAATAAAAAGTGCTTACCACACTTTTTAACAATAAAATACACACTTACAAACCATAACAATATAAACATTATAATAAAAGGAGTTGTTGTTCTGCAGAATGACCCATATAATGGTGTAAAACTTTATTTTTACCTCCTTTGTTTGTAGTCTTTATTATGATCATATACAGAATATAAAGATGTAATTGTGATTTACAGTTAACATTTTGTCTTTGGATGTGATGAAATGGCCAAAACAATGCTGTTTCATTTGGGCTATGAGCAGAGGTTGAGGACACTGGGGCTTCCGACACTGGCATATAGGAGAAAGAGAGGGGATATGATAGAGACTTTTAAGATAGTGTCAGGAAAGTACGATGAGGATGTGTGTGAAGGTATCTCCTTGATGCGGGAGGGAACAAGAACGAGAGGACACTCTAAGAAAATTTACAAAGAAAGAAATAGGCTTGAGAAGGCAAAGTACTCATTTTGTGATAGAGTGGTAAATGAGTGGAACGCACTGCCCCAGTATGTAGTCGATTCCGAATCAATAAGGGAGTTTGAAAGTAATCTTGATAAAGCATGGGGAAGACAAGATTCGAAGTTTGATTATAAAACAAAAATACAGAATAGTAAAAATGTTGCGTCTGCTACCGCCGCCGCCAACACCGTGAACGACCGCAGCAGTGCAAGTACTGGTACTGAGCTGGATACACAGGCATAGTTTGCCTTTTTCCAGAGGATCTACTGTAAGAAACTAAGAAATTATAATTTTCTTTTATGGCTTCTCATAATCACTCAAGGCTTCAAACAATGGTACAGTACTACTGTCACATTTGGTGGTGTGTTACTGTTAGAGTAGTGCTCTACCGCTGCCAGACAACATGTATTTTAGGTCACATATGGGATATAATTATCAAAGTATTTTCTATTGCATTCTATAGCCAAGCCAAAACATTCAAAAGCCTTCACCGTGACAGGGTATCAAACCGGAGCAATTTTGGGTAAGGATGGTGTTAGCGGGCGTTCACGTCGTCTTGTTTACAAAATTCATATGGTCGCAGTTACGTTCACGTCAAATTTGATTTTTTTTCAAATTATCTCGCGGCCATGGGCTGTTATTTGCCCCTTGCTGGTAATATTGTATGATAATGACAATAAGTAATGGGGAGTGAGGGGGGGGGCAAAGCCCCGCTCGCCCCAATATTTTATCCCACCGCAAGCTGTTGGGTAAATTGTTTTATTACCGACCGTGGGATACAGTAATTGGTTGAGGGGGGCAAAGATGGGTAATTTTTTTGTTACCGACCGTGGGATACAGTAATTGGTTGAGGGGGGCAAAGTTAGTAATTGTTTTGTTACTGACCGTGGGATACAGTAATTGGTTGAGGAGGGCTTTGCACCCCTCACCGCCTATGACTTGTCATCATTATATGCATTTCTAGCAGGGTGCAAATAACAGCAGACCTTGGGATAATTTTGTACAAACAACAGTCAAATTAGACGGGAACGTAACTGCGATCATATGACTTTTGTACAGTAAACAAGGCAACGCGTATGTCTGCTAGCACGCCTATTTTGTTTGATGACTTGCATTAACCCTTTCGCGCACCAGTATGCGATTTGTCCCCATTCTGGTATACCGTCAACTGGAGTGAATTAGAATACAGGGTGAATTCGGACATCTTCGCCAATAAAAGAGTAATTTATATGATTATTGATTAACCCTTGTCTAGCGGGCCCTCTGTGGCCGTTTTGGGCCTTTTCAGGCCATTCTGACTGCTATATCAACCATCAGTATGAAAGGAATTGTATTGCGCCAAAAACTAGGCGGAAATCGCTACACAATGACGCCAGATACAGCTACGTAGCACTCGTGGAGCACTGACAGTGTTACCTCGAAGATGGAAGTTTAGCTGATTTTGCTACATTGCTCACTTTTAGCGAACTATTGGTTACACTGTCATCCTCACGCGCGGTGGGGGAACTGGAGTTAGTGTGGGCCGGGAGGCCACAGATGTCGGACGTATGGATCATTACTATCCCACCCATTTTCACTCGATTTTCACCCTTTTTTCACCCGTTTTTTGCCAGTTTCTTTAACTCGACTTATGTTGCGAGCCGCTAGTTAAGGGTTAATGAATAAACATATAAATTATTTTTACAATGCTTTTCGTATTACTGCAGTTTTGTATCAATTTCGTGGGTAAAGATCTTTAATTATAATTCGACAAGTAATAAAATAACAATTAACCTCTGAAGTGCGCATGGGGGGTATGAGACACCACACTCCTGTGCTGACGTATTTGAGTTGTTCCCATCACTAACATCGTTATTTTACCATAAATAGCATTAATACTTATCCATATGCGCCTATTATAGGTTGATTATAAAGGTATTAACCTGTTACAACAATAAAAAAGTGGAAACCGCGTTTGGATGGTCAAAATCGGCGATACAGGCCGGGAGTTACACAATGTATGGCTGAGGCAACCTCCCAGCCCACCACTTTCCTCCACCTCTGGAGAGAGACTGTCGATCGATACTCTCTCTCTCTCTCTCTTGCACTCGCTTGCTAACAGTGATGACAATCTGCAACTCGCTAATGTTAGCACGAAAATATACCACAGAATAAGGGAATAACAGGGAAAATAGGTGATAACTGAAGGAGGGGAGGTGGAGGAGTGATATTTGGCATGGCCCAGGGGCAATAAAAAATCAAAAAATATATTTTTGTTTTGGGTGTTTTAAATGGATTTTTTTTTTCCTGACTCTTAAGAGTCTTCCCGCAGTTCCCGGGTTAATAACCAAAATAAGGTGTATAATTAAATTTTGTAAAAATTTCAAACTTTCTTTGACAAATGATAATGATTAGATGCAGGAAAGTTATTAGTGCCAAGATGTACTTTCATAATTAGCGTGAAAGTACAAACAAATGTATTGGTATCTTGTATATTATTCCCATGTGTGTAATGTGTGTAATTGTGTGTTGAGACTCGGTGGAGTGTGGACGTGCCTGCGCGAGCTCCGTGAACCGTGGTGCTTGACTAAAAACAGTGTTCATCTGTGGTTAGGCCTATGGTGCGCTGAGCAAGTGGTGGGGCACCACAAACTAGTACAGAACTACTGTACATAATAATGGATAAACTGATCCCTTCTAGAAGTGAGATTCCAAGCAACAAACAGTGTGGAAAATGTTCAGAGAGTTTACTAACAGCTGCTGTGAAATGCGGACAATGCAATGGCTTATTTCACCTCGAGTGCGCCGGGATGCCCGACTACATGGCGATAAAGTACTTTACCTCTAGGATAGTATATGCATGTGAAACTTGTGTGAAATTAAACACCGACAACTACCAGCAACTAGTACAATGGATAAACAACAATCGGCAAACCACTGGTGAGTCATCCAATGGCAGTACCAGTGGTGAAGCAGTGAAGCAGGTCAACACACCATGTGATAACGAACAACGATGGACTGGACTAACGACCGCAATCACTGAACTAAGGTCAGAAGTCGCCCAGTTGGCTAGGAAAATGACGAACAACAGTGAAACTAAACAGAAGCAATGCTCAGATGTTGTAAGAGAGGAAACATCGTATGCTGACGCCATTGCCAAAGTAAACCATAACCAACATGCTGTATTTATAAAACCGAAGGATGGCACGACCCCTTCAAACAATAAAGAAATAATCTCTGCCCTAAAAAATATACCAACGGTATCGATGAAGACTACTCAACAGAAATCGGTGAAACTAGTGTTCCCTACGAAAACAGCGAAGGATCGAGCAGTCGAAGCACTGGAAGCAACTGATCAACTAGCTGATACACACCAGATTGCTAGTGAGATTAAACTGAACCCCAAAATTTCTATTGTATTTGTACCAGATATCATTGAGGATTCACAAATTATTCAGTCACTTCAAGAAAAAAACGAACATATAGCAGATCTGATGGAACAAGACAATGATATGAAACTGCTGTTTACCAAACCCAGCACATCCGGTTTCAAAACTGCCGTTGTCTCTGTATCGCCACGCATCAGGAAAGCAATTGAGAACAATGGAAACCGTGTATACTTACATCTTTCGCGGTGTAGGGTGTATGATCACTACTGGGTGCAACGATGTGGTAATTGCATCGGATATGGCCATAAAACAACTCACTGCCATGCAAAGGAACCAATTTGTGGCCACTGCACTCAGAAGCACATGTCCGATAACTGCACAAACAAGGAACGGCTGATTTGTCATCACTGCACAGTCAGCGGAAGAGAGGAAACTGGACATTCCTCGTTCAATACGAAATGCCCAACATTCATATCAGCCAAGCTCAGTGTCATTCGCCGAACGATGCGCTGGGTGGATGAAGGAACAGAAGCAATCACAGAAAACTAGGTCTAACTAATAGCACCAATGAAACGCATGTTAAACATTTGAAAAATGCACAAAGTGTTACAAATACACAAGAGCAGAAAAATATAAAAAAGAAACACACGGAAGCAAGGATGCAAACAATAATATGCTGCAATATTGAGGGCCTGATGCCGAGAAAAAAACGACATAAGACTAAAATGTTAGAAGAAATAGGTTTTGAGTATAATAGTGCTCTAATTTGTATCACAGAATCCCATCTTCGAAGTGAAATAAGAGATGCCGAAGTAAAAATCGAAGGCTATGAAATTTATCGTGCTGATAGAGCGAACGACAGAAAAAAAGGAGGAGTACTGATATACATACGCCAAGACATAGCGAAAGAAGCAAAAATGATAGCTGCAGGCTCTAATGGAGAGATAGAATACGTTATTGTATATATCAAGAAGTGGAAAATGATACTAGCTACTGTATACAGACCACCAAGATGCTCAACAGAAAACATGTCAGAGGTTATCAAAACTATCGAGTCAGAAGTAGGAAAACTGGGAAATCCCGAACCTACAATAGTGATTAATGGGGATTTCAATTTACCAAATATACAGTGGAATGAGTCAACTATATATGGGGGAACATCAGAAGACCGATCACAAGCTAATATACTATTCAAAATGATGGAAGACTTAATGCTGAAACAGATAATACATTTAGCAACAAGAAGAAACAATATTTTGGACATATTTCTCACCAACGATGAAGAAATTATAAGCGACATAAGACTCGAAGAGACAGATATCTCAGATCACCGACTTATGGTGATTGAAACAACATTGCAAGCAAGTCGAGAACCACAAAAATCTATGGCGAACACAAAAGACTTCCGATCCTTAAATTTTTTCCAGGATGACATAGATTGGAAAACCATCAACAATGAAATATCCAATACGGATTGGCATGGAGAGATGGAAGGACGGACAAGCACCGAGATGTACCAACATTTTAGTTCCAAGCTCCTGAACATATGTGTAGCGAATATCCCAAGTAAGAGACAACCACGAGAATACACAATCCCAAGAGAGAGGAAAATACTGATGAGGAAGAGGACAAAATTAAATAAACGATTAGTGGAAAGCGAAGAAGAGAATATGATAAAGCAAAAATTAGCACGTATCGAAAGAGACCTCGCACAGTCGTACGACAGAGAAGCAAAATCTGAAGAACGGAGAGCTGTGGACAACATTGACAAGAACCCAAAATACTTTTTTAAGTATGCCAAGAAAAAAACAAGCATGCGAACAACCATAGGACCACTCAAGTACAATGGATACCTCACTAGTGATCCACAAAAAATGAGCGAAGCCCTTAACCACCAGTATGTGTCTGCATTTAGTACACCAAAACTAGATACAGTGAATCAGTGGCATACAACAACACCGCCCGCAGAATCACAATTGAGCGATGTAGAGTTCGATAGGACAGATATAGAGACATCCATACGAGAAATCAACACATATGCCGCTGCAGGACCAGACTGTATACCAGCAATACTCATGAAGCAGTGTGCCTCCATTATATCCAAACCACTGCATATGATATGGAGAAAGTCGATGGATACTGGGGAAATACCTAGTCTCTTAAAACACGGACAAATATCACCCATCTATAAAAGTGGGCCGAGAACGGAACCAAAAAATTATAGACCGGTGGCTCTTACTTCACACGTAATTAAAATATTCGAGAGGATAGTTGTAAAAAAAGTAACCAAATAGCTGGAGGAACAATCGCTTTATAACAAAGGTCAACACGGATTTAGAAGCGGAAGATCGTGCGTGTCGCAGCTTCTTCAACACAGGATGGATATTTTGAGTGCTCTAGAAGATGGAGATGGTGCAGATGCAATCTACCTGGACTTCTCTAAAGCTTTCGACAAGGTTGACCACTCGATCTTATTGCAAAAACTGGAACATATTGGGATTAGAGGTAGGCTACACAAGTGGATCGGGAGCTTTATCACTAATAGAAGTCAATCGGTAATGGTCGAAGGAAGCGAATCCAAGAAGTCGGAAGTGAGAAGTGGTGTGGCACAGGGGTCGGTGATTGGCCCCTTGCTTTTCCTCATATATCAGTGATATCGACCAGAGTATACAGTACTGTAAAACAACCTCATTCGCAGACGACACTCGACTCCTGGGCATTGTGAGAAGGGAAGATGATTATAAAATGATACAAGATGACCTGAAGACGATATATAACTGGGCAGAAATGAATAATATGATATTCAATAGCACAAAATTCGAGTTATTGAGATATCGACACCCGAAGCAGGAAGTGGCCGACAAGGACTATACAACACCAGAAGGAGGAATTATAATCCAAAGCAACCACTTGCGGGATCTGGGAATAACAATAAGCGACGACGCTAGCTTCGACCATCATATTGATAATACTGTAGCGAAGGCCAGAAAGAATATGGGATGGATTTTTAGAACATTCAAAACAAGAGAACCACGTGCGTTAATAGTATTATTCAGGGCCCTGATACTTCCATTGGTTGAATACTGCTGCCAGTTATGGAACCCCACAAACATCGGCCAAATCAGAAAACTGGAGGCAGTACAACGAACGTACACGGCCCGAATCGAAGGACTGAACAACATGGACTACTGGCAGAGACTACAGCATTTAGACATGTACTCATTGGAGAGAAGAAGGGAGAGATATGTAGCAATGTACGTGTGGAAAATAATTAACGAAATGATACCAAATCTGGAAAACGAAGATGAAATTAGGACGACATACAGCAGTAGACGAGGAAAATTGTGCACTATTCCGCGTTTAGTGAGAACAAGGATGAGCTTACAAACCTTGAAAGAGAATTCATTGGCTGTACACGGTCCAAGGATATATAACTGTCTCCCCAAGCAACTAAGAGAACACACAGGCTCTCTCTTAAGTTTCAAGACTGGATTGGACAAATTTCTACGAACAATACCCGACAAACCATCGCTGCCACACTATTACCAAACGTCCGACGGAAACAGCCTGCTACATCAAATCAGAACGAGGAACTACTGAGGGCGGCGCACCAGCGTGGCCCAGGACTTCGGTCCTAAACTACAATCCAGGAATCCAGGAATCCAGGAATTGGGATTATAGTTGTCATTTACCCCAGGGTATTTCTGAGTTGTCACAATAATCCTTATTTTTACATTGTCAGAGTCTTACTGCTACCCAGAGTATACAGTAGGTGTATCAATCCAGATATGTTCGAATTTGCTCCGAAAGTGTCGTATCTTATGATATGGTATTTATTGTCTTTGCATTTTCAGGGAGTGTGATAAGACCCCGAATTCAGACTAGGTGTCCAAAATTGCCCTTCCAAAGACAATAATCTGAATAGTAAACCATAATTTCATCCCTGCATAAACAATAAACCATAATTTCATCCCTGCATAAACAATAAACCATAATTTCATCTTTGCATAAACAGAAATACAGACAATAAAGAATGGACTTGGCTTTGGTTTGACACCCTGATTTCATCCTGCAGTGTAGAAATCTTGAAGTGTGACCTGGACAACTCCCTGCAGAAGATCCCAGACACACCCTACTACTGAACCTACCTCATCATCCCCATATATCAGAGGCAGAACAGAGGATATATACAGCAGTGGCAGTTCATCAGCTCCTCATCCAAAATCATCACAAGGTAACATAATGTCAAAGTCGGTACTGTAATTGTGGACACCTGAGGCAATTGAGGACAGTTCATTAAAACCTCAATTATAATAATTCAGGATTTCTGTCTTTAGCAATATTATGGCTGAATGGTGTTGTGTATGTTTGAATTGATAAGACCCCTATATTGAATTATAGGAGTTTTATGAACTGCCATATATTGCCCCAGGTGTCCACAATTACCCCTTTTGACGGCAACATAAGCCATAAGGTTACTTATTTAGGAGACCTCCACAAAGGTAACATAAGCCTATGTATATATATACATATATATATATATATATATATTATATTTCCAGACATAGTTCCCGATAGTTGCCATAAAAGTTAGGCGTTTGTCACAAATAGCTAGGTCAAGTTGCCAGGGATTAACATCTACCAATATCGTTTGAAAGTGCGACCTCAATCCACTGATCCTTTGATCAACATGAGCCATAAGGTTACTTATTTATGAGACCACCACAAATTTGTTTTCAATATTTCAGCTCATTAACCCCTTCTGTACCGATGATGTCTTTGTTTTACTTTATTCTGGCCACTATTTAACAATTTTATTCAGTTTAACCCGATTCTCGCAGTGCCCATCACCTGACAGGAAGGTTTTTCCGGCTATTGTGTGGCCTGGGAGCCAGGCCAGCTATTGCAGGCAGCGCAGGAGGCCGTCGATGAGAGCCGACGGACCCCTGGGACATCTGAGGTGTGAGAGAGAGTTCCTTCACACCTCTGCTGCGTCACACATAGCGAAAACAGCTAAAAAGTGCATACAGTAAAACCTTGCCCATCCAGACTAATTGGGGGAGAACCCTGTCTGGATCTGCCAAAAGTCCGGATATATATTCAGCCATCCAGACAAATCCGGATGGCTGAAACATGAGTCCGGATATCTAACTTAAACAACCAGACTTAGGTTTCAGCCACCCAGACAGATACGGATGGCTGAGTGCTGACATACAAGTCTGGATATCAAACTCTGATGTACAGCCCCTTCTGAAACTGATTACAATGTTCCCCCAGTATACACTGACCCAAAGCTTGTAATTGCAAAGTATATTGAAGATATAAATGATACTCGATTGTACAAAGTAGGCCTAGGCCTATGTTTTTTTTTTTTTCAAAGTATGCGCACCAATGAACATCAGTAATCAGTCTCTTTATTAAACAAAGACTCTTTCCAATACAGTTTATACGACCAACAACATCTAGAAGCTATATTATTCCCAATTTAATTAAATTTAAATTCACAACGTTACGAGATTAACGTATTCCCGATTTTCGGCACTTTAGATAACATAGACCGATGCTCAGCTGACTGGTGGTACATAATAAATTGTCAATATTGAGTTTTTATATATTATTGTATTCGATAGGAATCAACATTGACAATTATGACTAATAATATCTCAAAATAATTAAAAATGTGCCAGCGGTCTCTGACCCTATTTACTACAGTGTCGTACATCGAGAATGCGTGATCGTGAATCTCGTAAGGTTGTGAGCTTAAAATTACTTGAATAGGGGATAATAAAGCTTGTTTGATAGTGTTGGTGGCATAAACTGTATTGAAAGAGGGACTTTGTGGAGGGGCTGTATTATAGAGACCAGTAAATAGGATAATAGGCACCGCCTGTACCAAACGCAGGATGTAAAGAAGACGCTCGGTGACTGGTATTCGTCTCACTCGTTTCCGGATTGATTTTTATTTTTCCTAAGCCATCCAGACAAGTTTGGTTGGCTGAAACATGAGTTTGGATTGAAATGCCTGTCCGAATCTCTTGGGTTTTTGGATCTGAGAGCACCGGATCGGCGGGGTTCTACTGTATTTTTAAGGATTTTGCCCTTCGTTTGCGAGATCATTGCAAGACAACCAGACGTCGTACACAGATAATTGAAGTGTCATTTGAAAGCTCTATTAGGTCTACCGTACTTTCATGGATATATAATTGTATTACTCTCTGGCTTTTGCTTATGCATGAAAATTAGTAGGAAATGAAGGTAATTTTGGGTAATTATGCCCACACTAATGGAGTGAATAAGGGCCTCCAGCAATTAACAGGCTTCGAGCTATCTCACTTCACCATTTTCACTACCATAGATCCTTCTGAAACTGCACAAAATCGTATAAATATCAATCTATCTATTGGCAGGGATCACGCTGAACAAAATTGTATAAATATCTATCTTATCTATTGCCGGACGCCGTGATCCCCGAAGGGTGGCCACGAGTGAATCGCCTACATGCACCTCCGTCCTCAGTCAGTTGACGCCCTTCCTCCCATCCTGCATCGTTTTAACTCATATACAGTAGAACTCCGTTTACCTGGCATTCAGAACAGCGGCACGCTCAAAACGACGGCACGAATCGGCCAGGCATTAATTAGGTATAAAATCAGAGAAAATGCGGCAAAAATGAATTCAAACCACCCGCCATGCGCATCGTCGATCGCCGACACACTCGGCGCCGTCTGCTTACTCTGTTTTTGCTAGAAGACATAGGCCTAGCCTATATATATCTCCACAAAGAAATTACCTAACCTAGGTTAGATGTGATCTAACCTAGGTTAGATGTGACCTAACCTAGGTTAGATGTATATCAGGTAGCAGAACTCATTGTTATCTATTGTTTGGCTTTGTTTACTACCGTAAAATGGGGTAACTTCGAAAAAAAATAGAGGTTTTTTAACAATTTCTCCTGAGTGTAAACACATTATAGATATTTAACTAGGTCAAGTCATGTATGGTGATAGTGCGCCGTAATCCAGGAAGCCTCCTAAAATTATCCCCCATAATAAGATACCACGATAAAAGTTCAAAAGTGAACTTAGTTAGTTCCAATCTCCATAGGTTATATGTAGTCTATGTTCTAAACCGTGGTACCGGTATACGATTTTACCGAAATGGGAACTTAAACTCGAACAAGTAAAACAAATATAAAACAAATAAAATAAAACAGAGAAGCATAATAAGTTAACTATTTAACAAATCGCATATCGCGGGATATTAGTAGTGACGTTATTGAGGAAGAAACTCTCATGCAACCATCAATAGTGTAAATTCGGACCGGGGATAAGAGAGACAGGAAGTGGTTAGGGCAGTGATGATTCTGTTTCATAAGTTTATCGAAAGTGTTACTTAAAGTTTAAACCAAAGCCAGTGTTAATGATTGGAAGCTCGAACAAGTCCTAACCACAAAACAGTGACACCCCCCCCCCCCCCCCCCTCTCTCTCTCTCTCTCTCTCTAGCCCCTTTCCCAACCCTGCGTCGTTACATACAAGAAAGTCGAGTCAAATATTCTTATAGATATGAATACCAAGGACGTTTGCAGTATCTGTAGGGACAGAGTGAGAGACAAACGTGGCACAAAATGCCAAATATGCAAAGACAAGTTTCATTGGTGCTGCATAGGACTTTCACCACCGATAAACATGGCTTATAGTCATAAGGGGAAGAACTTCCATTTTTGCAACAGCTGTGCCGAGTTCACAATGCAAATCATCCAGACTGTGGAAAAAACAGAGGTACAAGTAGACCTAAATATAGCCAAGAGGCGGTGTTATTCCAACAAAATTGGGGAAACACACCAAGAATTTCCCCTCATACATCCCTGACCACAACCGCATCGAATTCAAGTACTCCTATTTCGTCTCACCCAAAACAACCAACAACACCTCCCTCTGAACAAACACCACGCACAACTCTTCCCACACAAAAACTCTCATCAGCCCCCTCCCTACCACCTCGAAACACCGCGACGTCACCAAATACCACACCGCCGCCGCCTCCCGCCTCCCCACATGACCCGCCCCCTCCACACCTCTGCCATCTGCCTACTTACGCCCGGCAGATCATGACACCCAGCCCCCCTCTACACCACCTCATAACACCACACCATCCCTAAACCACACCACTATTTCCCCCAACTACCAGACCTCCCCCTCCCAGACCCAGCATAGCTCACCACCTGCCCACCTACAACCGACACGTAACTCCACCCCCCTGCAGGCCTCACCCACCCATACACCAAGCCCACTATCAACCACAACCACACTTAGCTCACCACATAACCCCTCGCAGCCCCAGCCACACCTACTGGGGTTGTCTACACCAGCGTGCAGATATTATCTGGAAAGAAGGTGCTACTTTGGTCAAAAGGGCCAGTATAATGGGAAGTCATGTAGATTTGCTCATCCCAAAATTTGCAACAACATAACCAGTCATGGAAAATGTAGATTTGGTGAAACCTGCAAATACCACCACCCATCCCTTTGCAAGACCTGCTACAATATGAAATGCCCAGCTTTTCATATTAAAGGGACTTGGAGATATGCTAGACCTAACACGAATGGTAGCCCAAAAAACTCTCTAGCTATGCGAGGACGAGACAGAGGAAAAAGGCAAGGAGGGAAAGGGCAGACGAAGATGAAGAGACTGAGGGAGATGGAAGAGCACATAGAACACCTCGAACACCTCCTGGCCTCCCAAGAGTGGCAAATACATCCCGAAGACTATTAGGTACACATAGTACTCCAAACAATCTCTCCCCCAATCTTGTTTGCAAATATCCAAGGCCTAAAAAATAGAACCATGAACAAAGTACCATTTATTAGGGGCCTGCTAGAAGAAGGAAACGCTATATTTACGGCTCTCACAGAAACTCGCATTAAAGATCAGGAAGATAGTGAGGTATGGATTCCTGGTTACAACCTACATAGGGCGGACAGAACGCATAGATCACATGGAGGTGTAGCCTTGTACATCCATGACTCACTGATATGTACTGAATTCCTAAATAACAGTAATGAAGTGGTGGAAATACTTGGAGTTAAAATAGAATCCCTAAATTTAGCATTTATTGTTACATACAGGCCTCCAGACTCATCCCGAGAAGAATTCAAAACCCAGCTCAACAAAATAAAATCAGAAGTGGAAACCCTGGGGAACCCAACACCAAATATTATATGGCTAGGAGACTTTAACCTACCAAACATTAAATGGAGACAACTAGAAAACCAGTTAGTGGCAAACAACATCGGAGAAGCAAATACGAGAGAGCTTTTTGAACTTTGCGATTTTTTTAGTCTTACCCAACATATTGCTGAACCCACACGGGAAAACAATATCTTAGACCTGGTCTTCACTAACAACGACTCTCTAGTACACAGCATTAACATATCGGACACAACATACTCAGATCATAAATTAATTGAGATCAAAACAACCTTAGAAAGTGCAGACAACCTCAGAATCGAGAACAAAAACCGGCCCCTTCAGTAAATTTAACTTCAATAACAAAAACATTAGGTGGGAAGAGGTAAATCAAGAAATGGAGGAAATAGACTGGGAAGATTTAATGAATAACCTGACACCAGCAGAATGTCTAGTCTTAATAACAGAAACCATGACCCAAATCTGTAGCCACCATATACCTGCAAGACAAACAAAACGAAGAAGCAAACAAGATCGGGAAAGGAGGAGGCTGTACAGAAGAAGAAAATTACTCACACAAAGACGCACACATCAAAATCTACAGGATAGGCAAAAGGCCGAAATAGATAGAGAAATTGTGGAAATTGAACAAAGGCTAGAATATCATATGAACTACAACATATGGAAGAGGAGAGGAAAGCTATTGCAGGTATAAAGGAAAATTCCAAATACTTCTTTTCATACGCCAAACAAAAGGCTAAAACAACATCAAACATCGGCCCACTGAGCAAAGGGGATGGCTCTTTCACAGGGGACAAAAAGGAAATGAGCGAACTCTTAAGCAGGCAGTATGAAATGGCATTCAGTGAGCCTGATGAAACAAAAGTCATCAGAGACCAAAATATATTTTTCATGGAAACCTCCCCCCACGGAAACCCCTCAGATGCTGGATATTGATTTCGGTCCAAAAGACATAGAAGAGGCCATTTCCAACATGCCATCCCACTCGGCACCAGGCCCGGACTCATGGAATTCGATCCTAATGAAGAAATGTAAGGAAAACCTCTCAAAACCCCTGGCTATAATGTGGAGAAGGAGTCTAGACACTGGTGACATACCAGATAGCTTGAAAAATGCAATAATTGCCCCACTGCATAAAGGAGGGAGTAAAGCACTACCAAAAAACTACCGCCCGGTAGCTCTAACCTCTCACATCATTAAAGTTTTCGAACGAGTCCTGCGAAGAAAAATTTCAACATTCATGGAGACAAATGAACTACACAACACCGGTCAACATGGGTTCAGAGTGGGAAGATCATGTCTCTCACAACTTTTGGAACACTATGACAAAATTCTTAAAGCGCTAGAAGACAAGAAAAACGTGGATGTCATTTACACCGATTTTGCTAAGGCATTTGATAAATGTGACCATGGTATAATAGCCCACAAACTGAAAGCAAAAGGTATAACTGGGAAAATCGGACGGTGGATATACAATTTCCTCGTAAACCGAAAACAATCAGTAGCAGTAAACCAAGTCACATCTGAGCCTTCGGATGTCAAAAGCTCAGTGCCCCAAGGAACAGTGCTAGCGCCCCTTCTGTTCCTCATACTAATTTGCGACATAGATACCAACACCAGACACAGTACGGTGTCGCCTTTTGCTGATGACACAAAATTAAGCAAGATAGTAAACACACAAGAAGACACAGGCCGACTGCAGGAAGACATGAATGTAGTGTTCCAGTGGACCAGAGAAAACAACATGCAATTCAATGAGGAAAAATTCCACTTAATACGGTACGGAGATGATAATGGTGTTAAAGAAATTACAAATTACTTAACAGAATCTAACCACTTAATAGAACGGAAAGACAGTGTGAAAGACCTTGGGGTATTAATGTCTGAAAATATGGGTTTCAAAGTACATAACCAGGTCAAAGTGGCGGCTGCGAAACATCTAACGGGTTGGATTCTGCGTACTTTTAAAACACGCGGTGAAGTACCTATGATAACGCTCTTCAAATCTCTAGTGCTACCGCGGCTTGAATATTGTAGCATATTAACATCCCCATACAAAGCAGGTGAAATAAATGACGTAGAGAGTGTACAAAGAAATTTCACTTCGCATATAAGTTCGATAAAACAGCTACACTATTGGAAGCGTTTAAGAGCACTGAATCTGTACTCACTGGAACGTAGAAGAGAACGTTACCTAATAATATACACGTGGAAAATCGCAGAGGGTTTAGTACCAAACCTACATACTCCGATAGTCATGAAATTCAGTGATAGGAGAGGCTGGGAATGCGAAATCCCCCGGATGAATAACAGGGGTGCTATGGGCTCTCTGCGAGAGGGCTGGTTATCACACAGAGGCCCACGTCTCTTCAACAAACTCCCACGGCGAGTAAGAGACATGAGGGACATCTCGTTAGACAGCTTCAAGAGAGCCCTGGATGTCGAACTGCAAAAGGTGCCAGACGAGCCCATCCTCGCAAGGGAGCGAGCTGTCGCTTCAAACAGTCTACTGCACCAAATCACCACCCAAAACGAGGGGCGTCGCGCTCCTTGGTGCCGCTAGAAGAGTGGCGAACACATCATAAGGTATCATAAGGTATCATAAGGTATCCTTATTTCTTACAGTTTCTTACAGTAGATCCTCTGGAAAAAGGCAAACTAGGCCTGTGTACAAAGCTCAGTGCCAGTACTTGCACTGCTGCGGTCATTCACAGTGTTGGCGGCGGCGGTAGCAAACGCAACATTTTTACTATTCTGTACTTTTGCTTTATAATCAAACTTCAAATCTTGTCTTCCCCATGCTTTATCAAGATTACTTTCAAACTTCCTTATTGATTCGGAATCAACTACATACTGGGGCAGTGCGTTACAATCATTTACCACTCTATCACAAAATGAGTTCTTTGCCTTTTCAAGTCTATTTCTTTCTTTGTAAATGTTCTTAGAGTGTCCTCTCGTTCTTGTTCCCTCCCGCATCAAGAAGATACCTTCACACACATCCTCATCATACATTCCTGACACTATCTTAAAAGTCTCTATCATATCCCCTCTCTTTCTCCTATATGCCAGTGTCGGAAGCCCCAGTGTCCTCAACCTCTGCTCATAGCCCGCGTTCTTCAACGTTGGTACTAGCTTGCTAGCTCTCCTCTGCACTTTCTCCACTGCTTCTATATCCTTTAATATATATGAAGCCCACACCTGGTTCGCATATTCCAGGTGCGGCCTAACCAGCGCTGTATAGAGATTCCTGAAGATTTCTTCGTCAAGTGACACAAATGTCCTCCTTATGAGCCCTACAATTCTATTGGCTTTGTTTATCTTTTCCGCTAAATGTTCTAAGAAATTTAACTTATTGTCTATCACTACTCCTATATCCTTTTCTGCATTAACTTCCTCCATCGCTTCATACATACTGTATCCTACCTTGTCTATCTTGCTTGTCCCAATCTGCATGTACTTGCATTTTTTTGGATGAAAAGGCATTAACCAATGCTCAGACCATCCCTTCATTCCCTCCACATCTCCTCGAAGCAAACCCACATCTTCCTTACTCCTCACTCTTCTATACAGCTTAGTGTCAGCTGCATACAGGTATATCTCACTTCCATTAGTTATAACTTCAGGTAAGTCGTTGATAAATATAACGAACAGTAGTGGTCCCAACACAGATCCCTGAGGTACCCCACTTGTAATTTCCCTCCACCCCGAGCCTATTCCAGTCACCAGTACCCTCTGTCTCCGATCTTTCAGGAAGGCTTCTATCCATTTCACACATTTCTCCCCTATATTATAGCTTCTAACATTCTCTATTAACCTTTTATGTGGGACTTTATCGAAGGCTTTCATAAAATCGCAATATACCACGTCTATAACATCACCATCTTCCAGAATTTGCATCCAATCATCTACCTAAATGATGTCCGAAGTTTCCTTGAAAAGTTGGAAACTTCGGACATGTATGGATAACTTCGGACATACGGTGATTTCTTATGGAAAATGATTGCCAAGAAAGCTGGGATAACTCCGGACAAACGGAGGAGAACTTCGGACGTACGTTCGTGGCCTTATTTCATTCATTTTTCGGCTCCTACTATTTTATATGAATATTTTATTATTGCTGCTTATTCCTGTCCGATGTTTTAGTGGAAAATGCACAGTCAATACTTTTAGGCCTGTATAATCAGTATAGGAGGGGATTATATACGATGGTTAACATATATTCTGTTTGGATCTGTTCTCGTTAGGCATTGAGCTCACTCTTAGAAAATATTGAGCAGGAAAAATAACCAATGCTGTCTAATCAATAACTCGAAAATTAACTAGGCCTAGTGAAAATATATAGGTATGTACTGTATACTATAGCACTGCATATACACTTTTATGAATTTGAGCATTTTTATAGGTATAACGTATTTGTTGGTGTTTCTTTCGGCAGATCAAAAAAATTTGGACAAGATATATGCCTCTCCTAATTTATATATATTATATATCCAGAATTATCCGAAATACATAAATCGGTTAGCATATTATCATATGTTTATGGGTTTTTGGACTCAGAGAATGATTATTTGATCTTTTACCACGATGTTAATGATGGACAAGTATTATGAATGATTTTCATAGGGCAAATAATAACAAACGATTGTTTTGTTCCATGTCCGAAGTTAGCATGTTTTTTTTTTAAACACAATCGGTTAAATGATAGTGTTCTAGCTAGAGCGTTATACAAGTGTAACAAATTTCCTTAGGTGGATGTTGTCTCTGGTAATGTTGCTACATAATGATATCAGTCACAACATCATTCATACAAACAAATTTCTTCAGGGTGATAGAAGTTTGGCAGGGTAGCGAAAAATTTACATATTTTCGTCATATATATAATATTTGTTTAGTGTACATATACTCATGTCACTTCCCTAGGACTTTTACATGCTCTTCCTTTGCCATTTCTCTAAACGGACCCTACAAAAAAAGACAATAAAAAGCGTTTCCATTATATAATGACAATGTCTAATTACTTATTATCGCCGATGTCCGAAGTTATCACCGCAGTACGAAATTACCCCACTTTACGGTACTGGGCCGAACGGTCCGCAACACACAAACACACACACACACACACAGAGGAGGAGTTTATAGAACCTGATAGAGAAATGAGAACACCACAGATGCCTGAAATGAAAGTGACAAAAAGTGAAGTGCTGAAATGTTGTTGTTGTTTTTCCCCAAGCTGCCTGGCCAAACAGCCCCAAGGCCCCGAGCAAGGCCAAGGCCATAACCGAGTGCCCCCACAGACCCCCCCCCCGCCGACCACAATAAAGCCTGGGTGACCGAAGCCACTCCATGGCGGGGAGCTGAGGAGGGTGCGGAAACGCCCGGGAAACCAAAGCCCCACCCAGGGCCCTGTGCCCCTCAGCAATTATGATGAGAAAATTGAAGGGCAAAGGAAAGATGTGACACTTTGGCTTCCAATCATGGTAGATTAGGAGGTCAATCCACGCAAGAGACGCCGTCACTTGAGATCTAGAAAATATATAAGTAAAAGGAACAGTCAGAGTAAGCTATGGGTATGGCAGAGATCGCTCAGTTCTCACTCTGATAGACCAGCCCATCACCACATGACTAGAAGCCAATCCTCTCAGCATCAGCTAGGAAAGGCCCTAGAAAGCCGCCTTTGGCGGGGGGATAGCTCCCCTATTTCAACCCCTTTCGGGGTTGGGCACCCGACCTGAAGTGCTGAAATTGATGCAGGATTTGGACGTGAGGAAATCAATGGGACCAGATGGAGTGGCTGGATGGATCCTCAAAGAATGTGCGGAAGAGTTAGTGGAACCAATCTATGAAATCATCAAATCTTCACTGAATGAGGGAGACCTGCCAGTGGAATGGAAGAGAGCTAACATAGTACCAATTTACAAAGGAGGAGACAGAGAAAATCCGCTTAACTACAGACCGGTGTCCCTCACCAGCATTGTTTGTAAAATTTGTGAGAAAATTATAAGGAAAAAGTGGACACACTTCATTAAGGGACAGGGGGTGCTTAGCGAGAAACAGTTTGGATTCAGGGAAGGGAGATCTTGTGTATCTAATTTATTAAGCTTTTATAGCAGAGTTGTAGATGTTACACAGGAGAGAGAGGGATGGGTTGACTGTGTTTACCTGGACCTGAAAAAGGCCTTTGACAGGGTGCCTCACAAAAGGTTATTGTGGAAATTGCAGGTTGTTGGAGGTGTACATGGTAGGATGTTAAAATGGATGGAAAACTTTTTAATAGGAAGAGAAATGAGGACCACGATACGAGATGAATATTCACAGTGGAGGAGTGTGACGAGCGGAGTACCACAGGGATCAGTGTTGGGTCCGATAATGTTCCTACTTTATGTAAATGACATGCCAGAAAACTTGAATAGTCAAATGAATATGTTTGCGGATGACGCTAAGATCATGAAGAATGTCACCTGTATAGAAAGTTGTCAGGATCTTCAAAAGGACCTAGATGAGTTGCACAGATGGAGCCAAACCTGGAAAATGAGTTTCAATGCAGAAAAGTGTCATGTTTTGGAAGTGGGAAGAAGTGAGTGAGATAAGGCCAAGCTGGGAGTACAAATTAGGAATTGAAATAATCGGCAAAACACGGCATGAGAAGGACCTTGGAGTGATAATACAAGATGATCTATCCCCGGAGAAGCATATTAACATGATCATTGGAGGAGCATATGGAATAATAACCAATATGAGAGTGGCATTTAACTATTTGGATGAAGAAATGTTAAGAAAACTGATAATGACTATGATAAGACCAAGATTAGAATATGCAGCAGTGATATGGTCACCACATTTGAAAAAACATATAAATAAATTAGAGAAAGTCCAAAGGATAGCAACGAAGATGATCCTAAGATTGAAGGAGTTGACATATGAGGAAAGACTTAAGACACTACAACTGCCTACCTTGAAAGAGAGAAGGGAACGAGGCGACTTAATAACGATGTTCAAGGGAGTAAAAAGTTTGGAACGAGTAGATAGGAAAGAACTATTCGTGAGGGATAATGGAAGGACAAGAGGGCACGAGTTTAAGCTGAGGAAGGGCAGATGTCGTAAGGACACAAAGAAATTCAGCTTCCCATATAGGAGTATAGAGACTTGGAACAACTTGGAGGAGGTGGTGAGAGCGAGGAACATTAACATGTTCAAATCTAGGTTGGATAAAAGTAAATATGGAAATAGGGCAACATAAGTTATGATATGTTAGTCCAAAATACTGGGAACTGGGAATATCCATTACGATACTTGTCTAAGTAAAATGGATTGATTATAAAGTAACTAAGACAGGACAACACGAGCGCTGCTCAATTCCTGTAAACTACAAATAGGTAAATACAAATAGGTAAATACATCAGCTGACTCGAAGCATTGACCATGGGTCCAAAACAACATAACCTTAGCAACAAGTTGCCAAGTCACTAGCTAGCCAGACCATGAAATGGTCTAACCTAGCTTAGATTTTTTTTTTTTTTTTTTTTTTTTTAAAAGAGACAATGAACGGAGGAAGGAAAAGCACAGATAAAACAAAAAGGTCCAAGTGCCTAAAGGCATCCTCCATTCATAAAATGTTTGTAACAACTGGATTTAAACATTTGTAGATTGTAAGTTTGTGGAAAGCAATTCGAGGGAAGTGAATTCCAAAGAGTAGTAGCTCTGGGGATAAATGAATTCTGATAAGCAGAAGTTCTGCATTGTGGAGGAGAAAGTGTAAATTCATGGGCGCTCTCAGCTGCCCTAGTTCTACGGAGAAAGATGTGGAGAGGCGGCACAATTGCTGTGAAAATATCTGTAGAATAATGCAAGGGATGCAACGTTTCTTCGTATGGATAATGTAGGAAGGTCCTGTGTGATTGCAGGGTTATTGATTAATCTAATAGCTTTATTTTGAATTTTGTCCAACTGCCTCAATGCAACCACTCCACTTCCACCCCACAGAGGTGAACAGTAATCCATCTGATATATATCAGGAGGCAGAAATCACTCTTACTTAAATAATAAAAGTTGTTTTGGACCCGTGGTCACTGCTTCGAGTCAGCTGATTGTTTGTGTACATACATACATACATAAAATTTTAAGACTGAGTGTTCCACACATACGTGCAGTTTCAGTCTCTTGTCCTAATGGCGGCGTTCCAGGCAACCCTGTTAAGGGCTGCTTCACTTGTCAAGTTCTTGGATTTGAGATCGGCGCGTATAGTCCGATCCCAGGTCTTCCTCGGTCCACCCCTTGGTGCAGCTCCCTCCACAACTATCGTCCAATTAGCTTAACCTCAGTTGTATGTAAAATGCTAGAAACGGTCATACGAGACAGACTCGTAAATCACTTAGAGGAAAATAACATACTTAAAGATACTCAACACGGCTTTCGTAAAAAACGTTCCTGTTTAACAAACCTCTTAGACTTCTTCCACGATATCCTCAACCTCTACGATGAGAGTAAAGCTGTAGATATTATATACCTTGATTTTCAAAAGGCCTTTGACAAAGTTCCCCACAAACGTTTACTGCTAAAACTAAAAGCGCATGGAATACAAGACGGTGTGTTGAAATGGATAGAAAATTGGCTCAGCGACAGAAATCAAAGAGTAGTCATAAACGGTAAGGCATCTAAATGGACCAATGTAAGGTGCGGGGTACCCCAGGGATCGGTACTAGGACCAATTCTCTTTCTAATTTACATCAACGACATAGATGAGGGTCTCACCTGTACAATATCAAAATTTGCTGACGATACAAAAATTGCAAATAGCGTACTCTCAAAAGAACAAGTTGACGATATGCAACACAATCTAGATAAATTGTCATGTTGGGCCCAAATTTGGCAAATGAGTTTCAATGCGGATAAATGTAAGTACTACATATCGGATACCTAAATGAGAAAGCAAACTATTCGATGAATGGCACTCAGCTTAAGAATGTAAACAGAGAAACCGATCTGGGAGTAACGATATCGAGTAACCTAAAACCGAGTCAACAATGTTCAGAAGTTGTTAAGAAGGTAAACAAAATAATTGGCTTTATAGGCAGGTCATTTGAGCATAAATCCAAAGAAGTTATCCTAACCCTTTACAATTCCTTAGTCCGCCCTCTTCTGGAATACTGCGTTCAATCCTGGTGCCCTTATTACCAAAAAGATATAAACAAGCTAGAACGAGTTCAACGTAGAGTTACCAAAATACCTAGCCTAAAGAACAAACCATACGAAGAGCGTCTTAGAGAATTAAATCTATTTCCTTTAACCCAGCGCAGATTAAGAGGTGACTTAATTCAAGTGTTCAAAATCATCAAAGGAATCGACAATATGAACTGTAGTAAGTACTTCACTATCGACCAATCTAATTACACGCGGGGAAACGGTTGCAAAATTATTGGTAAATCTTTTAACTCACACGAATCTAAGAATTTCTTCTTCAATCGAGTTGTCAACTTGTGGAATGGGCTTCCCCGAAACATTATAGACTGCATCACCGTTGATTCGTTTAAACTCCGCCTAGACAAATATCTCGCATCAAACCCGCGACTGACTGCGTTTGTAAATTAATAACTTTATTTTATCCCCCCCTCAGTTACTAACCCATCTGTCCCCTACTAACTTACTAATCCTGCAACGGACATTAGTTCCAGGGCAGTAATTCCCTTTCCAATGTTCCCTTACCCACTCTAAACCACTGTTTGGACACTTGATCCTCAGTGTTTTGGAGGACAAGCAACCTAGAAGGGTCACTAGATCTGTTGTTGCTTGATTTCCTTTGTACTCCTTTGTACCTTTGTACAATCACAGACCTGCATTTTTTCACCCAATTTTGTTCATCCATTCTCTCCACATGTCCATACCATCCCAGTCTACTTGTACGCATCACCTCGCTAATACTCTTTATACCTAAACGTCTCCTCAGCTCAACATTTGTTATTCTATCCTGTAGCCTGGCCCCACACATCCATCTCACCATTCTCATCTCATTACGCTCCATTCTGTTGACATCCTCTACTTTAACGGCCCATGTTTCTGAGGCATACGTCATTGCACTTCTAACACATGAGGCATACACCTTTCCCTTCAGGGGGAGAGGCATTCTTTTCATAGTCAGGATTGGCATCAATTCTCTGAACTTCCCCCAGCCACACCTAATTCTAGCAACAGTGGCAGCCTCGGCCCCACCACCGGCAGAGATGGTATCTCCTAGGTAACAAAACTTGTTCACCAGCTCCAAAGACTCATTTCCAAAATTCAGAGCCACAGGATCATCACTTAACACAAGCTCGCCTTTGCACACTACGCACTCAAATTTCTCTATTTCTGACTTATCCTTCGGCAGGGGTCCCTTTATTCTACTACAGCGCTTACTCCCATGGTGTACCCAACATCGACAAATGCTACATTGAATTGAGTTAACGCCCACTCTCTTTCCACACACTGCACATGGGTATGCACCGCTCTTTTCCACATTGCCTCGTCTCAAACTACAATGCATAACCTTGGTTTTGTTAATATTGACTCTTAAACCCTTGCTCGCCATGCCCTCTCTCCACTTTCTGAATTTGGCCTCAGCATCCTGCATACTGTCAGCTATTAGGACTAAATCGTCTGCATAAAACAGTTCCAACGGGAGTCCGCCTCTAAAAACTCTAGACAGCGCCTCCAAGACCATAATAAAGAGGAGGGGGCTTAACACTGAACCCTGATGGACTCCAACACGGACTGCGAACTCATCACTCAGTACACCCTTCACCCTCACCGAACTTCGCGAATCCTCATACATCTTCATTATCACACGCACCAGCCACTCTTCCACACCAAGTGTGTTGCGGACCGTTCGGCTCAGTAGTAAACAAAGCCAAACAAGAGATATGAGGTTCACAAATCGGTTTGGTCAAGATTACTCTGTTAATATACGTTTATGAAATATACCTGGGATATTCTCGCTATCCAAGCAGCTCAGTTGGTGTTTTGTGAGTAGCCTAGGCCTAAGAGTAACTCTCAATACAACGGAATTATGGGTTATTCGGCATGCTCTCCCCCCCCCGAGCGTGCCGGGTAAACAAGGTTCTACTGTACTGTACTTCTTAACTCCATATTTCCACCTCTCGGTTTACCTCTCACTCTTTGTCCTTCCACTTCACTCTCGTACACTATCTTAGTCATTCTCTCGCTTTCCATACATACATACACAAATTTAAAGTCTGAGTGCTCCACACGAAGTGCGGTACCGGTCTCACCTCCTAATGGCGGCGCTCCAGGCAGCCCTGTTAAGAGCTGCCTCACTGGTCAGGTTCTTTGATTTAATATCAGACTGCAAAGTCTGATCCCACATCTTTCTTGGTCCACCCCTTGGTGCAGTTCCCTCCACATTCATGGACTTGCATATTTTCACCCTGCTTTGTTCATCCATCTTCTCTACATATCCAAACCATCCGAGCCTGCTAGTATGCATCTCATCACTAATACTTTTGATACCTAACCTTCTCCCTAGCTCTTCACTTGATATCCTGTTTTGCAGTTTGGCACCACACATCCATCTCACCATTCTCATTTCATTGCATTCCATTCTTTTGGCATCATCCGTTTTGGCAGGCCATGTTTATGAAGCATATGTCATTGCGCTTCTAACGCATGAAGCGTACACCTTTCCCTTCAAGGGAAGAGGGAGTCTTCTCATGGTGAATAATGGCTAAAGTTCTCTAAGCTTTCCCCAGCCGCATCTTATTCTAGCGATAGTGGCGGCCTCGGCCCCACCATCGGCAGAGATGGTATCTCCCAAGTAGCAAAACGTATCCACCATCTCTAGTGCCTCATTGCCACAGTTAACACTCTCGAGCCAGTCATTGATTACAAGCTCACCTTTGCATACTATGCATACAAATTTCTCAATTTCAGACTTCTTCATTGGTAGAGGTCCCTATATTCTAGTGCAGTGCTTCTTCCTGTGATGTACCCAGCTACGGCAGATGCTACACTGTATTGAATTCGCGCCCACCCGTTTCTGCATACTGCGCATGGGTATGCCCCACTTTTTTCTACCTCTCCTAGCCCTAATCCACTGTGTAAAAAATTTGTTTTATATATATATTAGCTCTTAACCCTTTACTTGCCATGCCCTCTTTCCATCTTTTGAATTTGGCCTCGGCATCCTGCACACTATCTACAATAAGTACTAGGTCATCTGCGTATAGCAGTTCCCTGGGAGCCCAACTCTGAAATCACCAGATAGTGCCTCCAGAACCATAACAAAGAGGAGAGGGCTTAACACAGAGCCCTGGTGAACTCCGACACAAACTGTAAATTCATCACTCAGTTCACCTTTCACCTTCTTTGCAGTTAGCGAGTCCTCGTACATCTTCATTACCACACACACCAGCCACTCCTCTACGCCAAGTTTTCTCATAGCCCACTGCACAACTTCTCTGGGCACCCTATCAAAGGCCTTCTCCGGGTCTACAAACACAAGATACAGATCCCTATCTTTAAGTAGATATCTTGCCTGCAGCTATCTATGAAGATAGTGTCGATTTTGCCACGTCCGGGCATGAAACCGAACGGGATATCGTCGATAGAAATGCTTTCCCTTATAATACCTTCAAAGACTCTCTCACAAGCCTTCATGACTTGGTCAAGCATTTTCAGGCCCCTATAATTTGCCCTATCCAATGCATCCCCCTTGCCCTCATACATGTTTACTATTTCTCTTTTGTGCCATTCATCAGGGATTACTTCCTCTCTAATGATGGAGTTAATTAGCTCTGTGACCAAACTCACTCCTATATCACCTGAGGCTTTAAACATCTCAGCTACAATAACAGAGCATCCTGCAGCTTTTCCGTCCTTCATTTAATGTATTGCACTGCTTACAACAGCTGGCGCTATCAAAGGAAGGGGGGGGGGATATTGGCTTTTCGTTATTAAACTGCTCTCTATTTCACTCAAATTCCACGTTGAGTAATCTTTCGTAGTGTACCTTCCAAGTATCTCTAATTTCTTTGTTGTCATAAACAATTGCCCCATTATCATTCCTTACACATTGTTCTCGTACAACATCTCTACTGTTCAGATCGATGAACTCGCTCTGTTCATTCTCCACACGTACTGACGCCTTTGCACCTCATAATATTATATGCTCTTCACTGCTTTCAGCAACTTGTCATCTACTCGTATATTCCCAGTACTTTCCACAGACCTTCTATAATCTACTCTGTCATAAGCCTTCTCCAAGTCCATAAAGGCAGCATACAGCTTTTGTCCTTTCTCCAGATATTTCTCCACAACCATTTTAACCTTTGTCAGCCAGAGTGGACAGAAGGGTGCTGAGCTGGTATGGTCATGTTGAACGAATGGGAGATGAAAGGCTTACAAAGAGAATATGTGAGTTAGGTACAAGGGGAGATAGAAGGGCAGGAAGACCCCCATTGAGATGGAGAGACTGTGTAAGAAAGGCTTTAGATGATAGAGGAATGACTATGGATCAGGCAGGGGAAGTGGTGGTGGACAGGAGTGAATGGAGAATGCTTGTGAATAGTTGAGTGAACACGTGGTCATTTGGAGTAAGGGGTCGGGCGCAAGTTTGACTAGATAATAGTCCATCAGGCGCCTGGCCCGGGGAGACGATTAATATGAAGGGTGCGCCTGGAAGTGTGGTGGGAGGGCTTGTGGCTTTGGCTCCGCTGCATGTCTGCCTGCCGAGATCGGAACCTCTCCGGGTGGTCGGGGGCCGGAGGAGTGCTGGAGCGACCTTGGTGACCCTGGTCTCTGGGTCTTCTCCTGGGTGACCTGGATGTGTGTGAGTTTGTGTTTTTTTATCTGTGTTTATTTGTTGTTTTATGTTGTTTTTGTGTTTTCCCAGTTCTTGCTCTGTCTTGAGTCGGCTACCCCCAAAATGGGGATTGGGCCTGAGCATATAGATAGATAGATTTTAACCCTCGGAATCCGGGAGGCCTCATATGAGGCAAAATGCGCGGCTAAAAATTGCCACTAAAATCATCATAACTCGGCAACCACGCGTCGTAGCGATGTCATCTCAACGGCAGTCTATAGACAACAAAAAGTTCTACAATTTGCAAAAATATTTACTGCTCTACAGTAGGTGGTCTCAATCAGTAGCTACTGAATTATGAAGCTTGACTGTACGAAAATGGCCCCGGACACAGCGATTGCGATCATATGAGGCCCCCCGGATCCGATGGGTTAAGGCAAAAATCTGATCTACACATCCTCTTCCCTTCCTAATCCCGCCTTGCTCGTCACCTACCCATTTCTCCGTTCTCGCTCTCACTCTCTCGATCACTATCCTACTGTACATCTTCCCTACTACGCTTAGAAGACATATCCATCGGTGATTACCACATACTCTTTTTTTCCCCTTTACCCTTGTACAGGGGGACTATTATGCCTGTCTTCCAGTCATCAGACATCCTTCCCTTCTCCCATGATACTTTACACATTTTCCATACCCATTCAATCACTATCTCACCACCATACCTCAACATTTCCCCACACACTCCATCTATTCCTGATGCCTTCCCCATCTTCACTTTTTTCATGGCTTCACACACTTATAAATAAAACATACATAAGACTGAGTGTTCCACACATCGTGCAGTTTCAATCTCTTGTCCTAATAGCGGCGTTCCAAGCAATCCTGTTAAGGGCTGCTTTACTTGTCAAGTTCTTGGATTTGAGATCGGCACGAATAGTCCGATCCCAGGTCTTCCTTGGTCCACCCCTTGGTGCAGCTCCCTCCACAATCACAGACCTGCATTTTTTCACCCAATTTTGTTCATCCATTCTCTCCACATGTCCATACCATCCCATTCTACTTGTACGCATCACCTCGCTAATACTCTTTATACCTAAACGTCTCCTCAGCTCAACATTTGTTATTTTATCCTTGTAGCCTGGCCCCACACATCCATCTCACCATTCTCATCTCATTACGTTCCATTCTGCTGACATCCTCTACTTTAACGGCCCATGTTTCTGAGGCATACGTCATTGCACTTCTAACACATGAGGCATACACCTTTTCCTTCAAGGGGAGAGGCATTCTTTTCATGGTCAGGATTGGCAGCAGTTCTCTGAACTTTCCCCAGCCACATCTAATTCTAGCAACAGTGGCAGACTCGGCCCCACCACCGGCAGAGATGGTATCTCCTAGGTAACAAAACTTGTTCACCAGCTCCAATGACTCATTTCTAAAATTCACAGCCACAGGATCATCACTTAACACAACCTCGCCTTTGCACACTACGCACTCAAATTTCTCTATTTCTGACTTATCCTTCGGCAAGGGTCCCTTTATTCTACTACAGCGCTTACTCCCATGGTGTACCCAACATCGACAGATGCTACATTGAATTGAGTTAACACCCACACCCTTTCCATACACTGCACATTGGTATGCACCGCTCTTTTCCACATTGCCTGGTCTCAATCTACAATGCAATGAGGGATGGCTTACAATGGCGGGAGGCGGACGCAAGTTTTTGAGGCTCCGGCATATGTTCATGGGAATGGATAAGTAATCACGGAATATCGAGTGCATACGGGGCTAGCAAGGAAAGGAAGGATTCGTGAAGTGTTTGGAGGATATATTGGTGTGGTGGAGGGGTGATATATAGTGTAATAAGAGTAGTGACAGGACAGCGGTAGTGTTGTGAGTTGTTGAGATTGTAAACAAACATGGCGGAGGGAATTTCAGGATTGACGGAGGCGGAAGAAAGGCTACAACATTTTCGTGGGTTTAAGAGCACAGATAATAAGTTAGAAGAGGTTATTAATGTTGTGAAGGATTTGGAAAAGTGGAAGAGTGATACGGAGAAATTGAAGGGGGATATTGGTGAGAAAGTTAAGGTACTGTGTGTACTGTCAGGTGCGGAAGGGAATAGGCCTAGCGAAGGAAGTGAATGCAGGCCTATTTCGGAAGTTAATGATAGCCTAGAGATGGTATTGAAAAGGGTAGATGAACTGGGAGCAGAGAATATGGCATTGAAGGAGCAGCTGAAGGAATACGAAGGACGATTCAAGGAAGTAAAGGAGTCAACTGTATGGACGGTGGTAGGTGAACAGAAAGTTAAGGATTTGGAGGATATTATGAAAGAGCAAAAGGAAGAAATGAATATGACCAAAAAAAGTTTTGAGAGTGCAGTTGTAGGGGTCATGAAGAACAAGGAGAGTGTTGTGAGGGAGGCCATGGACAGGGATAGGGGTGTAATCATGCATGTAGATATGGAGGCTCATATGAATGATAATGGAGTGAGAAAAGTGAGGGATATGGAGAAAGTGAAGGAGGTCATCAAAGGTGTGGATGTGGACGGATATGGATGGGAAGGGCAGGTGGAGGAAGTCAGTAGGATAGGTAGATATAGAAGGGGAGAGATGAGACCTATAAGGGTATAGTTTAAAACCAGGGCAGTGGCAGAGACAGTGACAAACTTTAGTTGGAGGCTAAACACAAATGAAGAACTGAAACATATAAGACTAAAGAAGGATTTAAGCATAGAACAAAGAAAAAAAATAAAGGAATTACAAGAAAAGGCTGATGAAAATAATGGAAAGTTGGGTGAGGAGGATAAGAGAAATTTGTACTGGAGAGTGAGGGACGGGAAATTGAAGAAGTGGTTTATACGAATAGAAGGGAGGGGGAGATCAGGGAGGGAAGAGAATGTGATAGGAGTTGTGATGGAGGAGAACAGGGTGGATGTGTCACAGGGAGAGACAGGAGACAAAGTTGCAGACTCAGTAGTGCTAAGGGGGGAGTAGGGTACGGACAGGAGGAGCGGGATGGTGTAGTTGCTGAAGGAATGGTAGATGGATTAAGGATTATGTTTAGTAATGTGGTTGTGTTTACCCAGGACAAGAAAAGAGAACTGATATGTAGGTTGCAGGATGAAGAGGAAAAACCTGATGTCATAGCCTTACAGGAAGCAAGACCAAAAAATGCTAGAATTGAAAGGGAACTGGTGGAGTATAGTTTGGAGGGTTTTGAGTTATATGAGAGGAATGCTATTAGAGCAGAGGTCGGAAGAGGACTGTTTATTTATGTAAGAAAAGAGCTCAAGGTTAATGAGGTGGATATGAGACAGCAGTATTGTGAGTATTTGTGTATTGAAGTAAAATGTGCAAGAGGATCAATTCTAATTGCCTCTATATATAGAAGCCCAAATAATAGTAGGGAAGAGGATGATAACCTACTGAAAGCAATGGAGGAAATAGATAATAGAGAGAACAAATATAAGATTTAGATTGGAGATTTCAATTTGCCAAGGATCAACTGGGCAAATTGTACTACTCCAGCGGGACAGTGTAGCCTGGAAAACAAGTTTATAGAGAAAGTGAGAGATTGTTTTTTAACGCAACATATTACAGAGATGACAAGATATAGAGATGGGACGCAGGGGAGTGTACTTGATTTGATTTTTAGCAATGAGGAGGATATAGTGGAACATGTCAATGTGGATAGCCCTATAGGTCGTAGTGACCATGCCTGTATAAGCTTTAGTTGCAATATTAAAACAGAGGGATAATAGAAGCAATAGAAAAATATACATGTATTAATTAAAATGCAAAACTTGCAAACTAAACAAACCAAAATTGGGACAAGGACAATATAAAGTCATGTCAATATAAATATAAAGTCAATATAAAGTATGATAGAGCAGATTATGAGCTGCTGAGACGGTGTTTGGACATTGACTGGGGGGAATACTTGAACGGTGAAGATGCTGAAGGAATGTGGACGAAAATTAGAGTTAAACTGGAGAATGCTGTATCCAAAAGTGTACCAGTAAGGGAATATAAGGATAAAACAAAATTGAGGAAAAGAACGAACCCAGAATTGCCAATGAAAAGAAAGCTTTGGACAATGATTAGAAGAAAGAAACGATTGTGGGAAAGACTAAAATTGTTAAAAAAGAACAGGGGGTCTAGTAGAGAAGCTAAAGAAGTGGATCTGGAACACAGACAAATAAACAATAAAATAAGGTGGGAGACAAGGAGGGGGGTGAAGGAGAGGGAGAGAGAGATTGCTAGAAATGTGAAGGATAATCCAAAAATATTCTGGAAGTACATTCAGGAAAAGTTAACAAGAAGAGTAGGGATCCCAGAGCTGGTAGGGGGGTTGGATGATGGGAGTAGAGCGGAGACTGATAAGGAGAAAGCAGAGGTGCTGGGGAAATACCTTGGGGGGGTACTGACAGTGGAGTCGGATGATGCAGTGCCTACTATTCCCATCAAACAGGCACCGGCACTAGAACTAATAGAGTTTTCCCATGCTAGAATAAGAAGGGCTATAGAAAAAATAAACAGAAATAAGTCCTCGGGACTGGATGGGATACACCCAAGAATCAAAAGGGAGGTGAGATGTTAGTAGAGCCATTGAAAATGTTATTTGAGGTATCGTTTAATACAGGACAAATCCCGATGGACTGGAGAGAGGCGAACATAACAGCTATATTTAAGAAGGGAAAGAGAAATGACCCAGGAAATTATAGACCAGTCAGTTTGACAAGTGTTGTGTGTAAACTAATGGAAACGGTAATTAGAGAAGGAATAATGGAGCATATGAAATCAAACCAACTTTTCAGTGGGAGACAGTTCGGATTCTTGCCGGGGAGGTCGACGGTACTACAGCTAATTAAGGTGGTAGATGATTGGATGCAAATTCTAGAAGATGGTGATGTAATAGACGTGGTATATTGCGATTTTTGAAGGCCTTCGATAAGGTCCCACATAAAAGGTTAATAGAGAAAGTTAGAAGCTATGATATAGGGGAGAAATGTGTGAAATGGATAAAAGCCTTCCTGAAAGATCGGAGACAGAGGGTACTGGTGAATGGAATAGGCTCGGGGTGGAGGGAAATTACAAGTGGTGTACCTCAGGGATCTGTGTTGGGACCACTACTGTTCGTTATATTTATCAACGACTTACCTGAAGTTATAACTAATGGAAGTGAGGTATACCTGTATGCAGATGACACTAAGCTGTATAGAAGAGTGAGGAGTAAGGAAGATGTGGGTTTGCTTCAAGGAGATGTGGAGGGCATGAAGGGATGGTCTGAGCATTGGTTAATGCCTTTTCATCCAAAAAATGCAAGTACATGCGGATTGGGACAAGCAAGATAGACAAGGTAGGATACAGTATATATGAAGCGATGGAGGAAGTGAATGCAGAAAGGATATAGGAGTAGTGATAGACAATAAGTTAAATTTCTCAGAACATTTAGCGGAAAAGATAAACAAAGCCAATAGAATTGTAGGGCTGATAAGGAGGACATTTGTGTCACTTGACGAAGAAATCGTCAGGAATCTCTATACAGCGCTGGTTAGGCCGCACCTGGAATATGCGTACCAGGTGTGGGCTCCATATATGGTAAAGGATATAGAAGCAGTGGAGAAAATGCAGAGGAGAGCTAGCAAGTTAGTACCAACATTGAAGAACGCGGGCTATGAGCAGAGGTTGAGGACACTGGGGCTTCCGACACTGGCATATAGGAGAAAGAGAGGGGATATGATAGAGACTTTTAAGATAGTGTCAAGAAAGTATGATGAGGATGTGTGTGAAGGTATCTTCTTGATGCGGGAGGGAACAAGAACGAGAGGACACTCAAAGAAAATTTACAAAGAAAGAAATAGGCTTGAGAAGGCAAAGAACTCATTTTGTGATAGAGTGGTAAATGAGTGGAATGCACTGCCCCAGTATGTAGTCACAAAGAACTCATTTTGTGATAGAGTGGTAAATGAGTGGAACGCACTGCCCCAGTATGTAGTCGATTCCGAATCAATAAGGGAGTTTGAAAGTAATCTTGATAAAGCATAGGGAAGACAAGATTTGAAGTTTGATTATAAAGCAAAAATACAGAATAGTAAAAAATTTGCGTCTGCTACCGCCGCCGCCAACACCGTGAACAACCGCAGCAGTGCAAGTACTGGTACTGAGGTGGATACACAGGCCTAGTTTGCCTTTTTCTAGAGGATCTACTGTAAGAAACTGTAAGAAATAACCTTGGTTTTGTTAATATTGACTCTTAAACCCTTGCTCGCCATGCCCTCTTTCCTTTCTCTGAATTTGGCCACAGCATCTTGCATACTGTCCGCTATTAGGACTTAAATCGTTTGCATAGAACAGTTCTAACGGGAGTCCGCCTCTAAAAACTCTAGACAGTGCCTCCAAGACCATAATAAAGAGGAGGGGGCTTAACACTGAACTTTGATGGACTCCAACACGGACTGCGAACTCATCACTCAGTACACCCTTCACCCTCACCGCACTTCGCGAAGCCTCATATATCTTCATTATCACACGCACCAGCCACTCTTCCACACCTAGTTTCCTCATAGCCCACTGCACAACATCTCTAGGCACCCTATCAAAGGCCTTCTCCAGGTCTACAAACACAAAGTAAAGATCCCTGCCTTTTAGTAAGTATCTTTCCTGTATCTGCCTGACTATGAAGATAGCATCGGTTGTACCCCGTCCTGGCATAAAACCAAACTGCCTATCATCAATGGAGATGCTTTGTCTGATCAAACCCTCAAAGACACTCTCACAGACCTTCATGATTTGATCAAGCATTTTCAGGCCCCTATAATTTCCTCTATCTAGCGCATCGTCCTTTCCTTTGTATATACAGTGGAGCCCCCATTTTCGCTACACCGGTCTTCGCTGATTCAATTCTCGCACCACACACCAAATATTCCCAATTTCAATTCTCGCGCCAAAAGCCTCATTTCTCGCATCAAAATCCCAGCCGAAACCCGAAAAAGTAGCAAAAATAACGAAAAAATCGACATAAAACTAGAAAACAAACAAAAACAATAATTTTGTTTTAACATAACAAAAGAATCTGCCAGGTCCTTGCCGGTTAGAGACTAAATCCGAGTGAATCCGAGATCCGATCGTCAAATGCACAAGATGCCGCCATCTTTGTATGACGTCATCACTAAGCAGACGCTTGCAGTTCAGCTAGTATCTGTGTTGACAAAACAACCGTTTGCAAGCTTTTTTAGTGCCTGAACCCCTTATCTCTCGCGTTTATTATAACCTCTAGTACATCTAGTGATAGGGATGGTTGGCCTGGTGGTAGCAATGAAGGAATTTCATGCTCAAAACACAGCAAAGACCAGTCTATGTCGGACGAAAGCGATTGAAATGCCTAGCCTAGACGATGTTAGCCTAGGCTAGGCTAAATATGACTGATTTATAATAAAATCTGTGTGGTAAGTAATCTTCTCATAATACGTATTTATACGTCTTTTCCTCATAATATGTATTTATCGGATGTATTTGGGGCGAAATGGGTACTTGAGGGGTGGCTGGACGAATTTAGAACCTAGGCCTAAAATATTTTGCATGATAGAAACAATGCCCCAATCTACAGTATTTATGGTTAGGACTGTCATTTAGCCATGTCTACATTATTATTTACAATGCATAAGATTTAGGCCTAGGCTACTTGATGTAGCCTAGACAAAAAACATGTTTTCATACCCTAACACTGGGAAAAAGTGCGGTAATTGTTTAGATACTGGGCCTTTTTTTCTAGTTATTAAAAAATTATTCTATGGTGTACCCTATTAGCCTATATGATACAGTATAATGCATAAAATTTAATTTGTGTACAATAAAACATGTTTTCATAGGCAAAAAATAGAAAAAGACGCTAATTTTGGCATGAGCACGGAACCGATTGAATTTTCCCCATAAGAACTGCCCCGATCTTGGGTGTTTCAATCCTAGCTCTATTTCTGCGGAACCGATTAGCAGCTAGGATGGGGGCTCCACTGCATTTACTATTACACTTTTGAGCCAATCCTCTGGGATTTTCTCAGCTTTAATAATGGTGTTTATCAACTCGGTGACTAAGTTGACACCAGTCTCCCCTGAGGCTTTTATTATCTCAGCGACAATGTCAGAGCACCCTGGAGCTTTACCGTCCTTCATTTTATTGATTGCATCACTCACTACAGCTGGTGCTATCAAAGGAGGGGGTCCAGATATTGGTTTTTCGATACTAAGCTGTTCCTTATCCCATTCAAACTCTACATTTAGCAATCGTTCATAGTGTGCCTTCCATGCTTCTCTGATTTCATGTTCTGCATACACGATCTTCCCATTATCATTTCTAACACACTGTTCACCTATAATATCCCTACTGTAATTTTTAACACGCCTAGCTAGGTTGAAGATCCCATTGGGATTGTCAGTGTTACACACTTGTTCGAGGACCAAGTCCTTAATGCCTTTTTTCGCATTTGTAAATAACTCTTTTGGCAGTTCGTTTAGCTGCCTGGTATTCCTCCTTGCTACCTCCCTTCTTCCATGCTTTGAAGCATCTCCTTTTCTCTTTCACAGAATGTTCTACCTCATCGTTCCACCACCAGGAGGTCTCATTCCTGGGGTGACCCTTTGTTTTCCCACAGACTTTGTCAGTGGCAGCGATAAGGCTATGCTTAACCCGGGAACTGCGGGGAAACTCTTAAGAGTTCCCCCGGCGGACTGCGGGGAGACTCTTAAGAGTCAGAGAAAAAAAAATCAACTTTTGACATCGATTTTTTTTTTTTTTTTTGGCCCCTGGGCCATGCAAAATCTCAGTCCTCTACCTCCCCTCCTTCCCCACTTTCCTCCTCTCCTTCAGTTATCACCTATTTTCCCTGTTATTCCCTTATTCTGAGGTATATTTTCGTGCTAACATTAGAAATCCGGTTGAAGGGTGTGGTCATCACTGATAGCAAGCGAATGCAAGAGAGAGAGAGTATCGATCGACTGTGTCTCAGTGGCCTTGGGGGAAATTGGCGGGAAAGCAGCTTGCCTCACCCATACATTATACAACTCGCGGGCTATATCTCCGATTTTGACCATCCAAACGCTGTTTTCACTCGTTTTATTGTTGTTTCAGGTTAATACCTTTATAATCAACCCATAATAGGCTCATATGGATAAGTATTAATGCTATTAATGGTACAATGAATATTTTAGTGACGGAAACACCTTAAATACGTCAGCACAGGGGGACGTTTCCAATTACCCCCATGCGCACTTGTTAGGTTAAGAAAGTTCCATTGACTATTTATATCGTTAGGCCTAGCTTCCTTATTTCTATTAATTTCCTCCAGTTCACTATGAAACCTATCCCTAACTTCCTTCTTCTTCAGAAGCCACACTTTCCTTTTGGGTATGTATACCTTCTTGCGCTTAGGATCTCTGTATAAGTTCATGTCGCACACAAGTAGCTTATGCTGGGAGATACATTCTTCGCCCGGGATGACCTTTACATCTCGAACCAGTTTCCAGTCTTTCCTGTTAACCAAGAAGTAATCTATCTGGCTACTGGAGACCCCAGAGTTATATGTGATCAGATGGCTCTGTCTTTTCTTGAACTTCATGTTACACACAACCATGTTGAGTGCAACGCAGGACTCCAATATATATTCGACTTCCAGATTCCTACTTCCATAACCATTTCCTCCATGTACCCCCTCGTACCCATCTGCAGATGCTCCCACGTGACCATTCAGGTTCCCCCCCCCCCACAATTGTTATTTCATTCTCCGAGAGGCCTGAAATGACACTGACGGTGTCATTCCAGAAGTCCTCTTTTATCCCTTTCTGTAAACCAGCCTGTGGGGCATATACAGATATCACATTCAGAATTCTTTCACCAACTTTCAACTTCAAAACAATCAGCCTTTCACTAACTTCTGACCCGCTGATCACCACCTCCTCCTCCACTACTTCTCTTCTTCTCCCTGCCATACCCCATCCAACTATGTTTGCTGGCGCTTCATTCCTTACATTTAGCAATTTGTTGAAGTGCTCCCTCCATCTCTCGACTCTCTCTTGCTTCTCGGCTAATACTCGCCCATTCTTATCTTTTAGACCCTTACTACCTAGGAGATACCATCTCTGCCGGTGGTGGGGCCATGGCCGCCACTGTCGCTAGAATTAGATGTGGCTGGGGGAAGTTCAGAGAACTGCTGCCAATTCTGACCATGAAAAGAATGCTTTTCCCCCTGAAGGGAAAGGTGTATGCTTCATGTGTTAGAAGTGCAATGACGTATGCCTCAGAAACATGGGCCGTTGTAGAGGATGTCAACAGAATGGAACGTAATGAGATGAGAATGGTGAGATGGATGTGTGGGACCAAACTGCAGGATAGAATAACAAATGACGAGCTGCGGAGATGCTTAGGTATAAAGAGTATTAGCGAGGAGATGTGTACTGTACAAGTAGACTGGACTGGTATGGGCATGTGGAGAGAATGGACGAACAAAATTGGGTGCAAAGATGCAGGTCTGTGATTGTGGATGGAGCTGCACCAAGGGGTGGACCGAGGAAGTCTTGGGATCGACTAGCATATACGTGCCGATCTCAAATCCAAAAGCAGGGTTGCCTGGAATGCCACCATTAGGACAAGAGACAAACTGCACGCATGTGTGGAGCACTCAGTCTTAAAATTTTATGTACGCATGCACCCTCCCTAACTTTCTTGGCCTCTTTCCAGAAAAGTTTCTTACACTCTCCATTTTACACATAAATTGCAGTAAACCAAGTCACATCTGAGCCTTCGGATGTAAAAAGCTCAGTGGCCCAAGGAACAGTGCGAGCACCCCTTCTGTTCCTCATTCAAATTTGCGACATAGATACCAACACAAGACACAGTACGGTGTCGTCTTTTGCGGATGACACAAAACTAAGCAAGATAGTAAACACACAAGAGGACACGGGCCAGCTGCAGGAAGACATAAATGTAGTGTTCCAGTGGACCAGGGTAAACAACATGCAATTCAATGAAGAAAAATTCCAATTAATAAGGTACGGAGAAAATAATGGCGTTAAAGTGATCACAAACTACCTAACAGAATCTAACCACATAATAGAATGGAAAGACACTGTGAAAGACCTTGGGGTGTTAATGTCTGAAAATATGTGTTTCAAAGAACATAACCAGGTCAAAGTTGCGGCTGCGAAACGTTTAACGGGTTTGATTCTGCATACATTTAAAACACGCGGTGAATTACCTATGATAACCCTCTTCAAATCTCTAGTGCTACCGCGGCTTGAATACTGTAGCGTATTAACATCCCCATACAAAGCAGGTGAAATAAATGACTTAGAGAGTGTACAAAGAAATTTCACTTCGCATATAAGTTCGATAAAACAGCTACACTATTGGGATCGTTTAAGAGCACTGAACCTGTACTCGCTGGAACGTAGAAGAGAACGTTACCTAATAATATACACGTGGAAAATCGCAGAGAGTTTAGTACCAAACCTTCATACTCCGATAGTCATGAAATTCAGTGATAGGAGAGGCTGGGAATGCAATATCCCCCGGATGAATAACAGGGGTGCTATGGGCTCTCTACGAGAGGGCTGGTTATCACACAGAGGCCCACGTCTCTTCAACAAACTCCCACGGCGAGTAAGAGACATGAGGGGCGTCCCTTTAGACAACTTCAAGAGAGCCCTCGATGTCGAACTGCAAAAAGTGCCAGACGAGCCCATCTTATCAAGGGAGCGGGCTGTCTCTTCAAACAGCCTGCTGCACCAAAACACAACCCACAACGAGGGGCGATGCGCTCCTCGGTGCTGCTAGGAGAGTGGCAAACACAACCTAAGGTACCTAAGGTAAGGTACTACTCTCTTCGCAATCTCTTTTTCTCCAAATACCTTTCTCTTTTCTATCTCTCCAAATCTTCATTCCCTCTACTACCTATAACCACTCTCTACAGTCAGGTCTCGATATACGCAGTTAATTTGTACCGTGTACGTACCGTTTATATCAATACGTGTGTTAGAAATAACAGGCCTTATGGAAATAAATTAATTTGTTCCAGCCAATTTCCCAAAGTCCCTCTTTTGACCGTTTTTGCCTACCTTCAGCCGAGTTATATTACATTATACCACCAACTTCATATATGACAAAACATAGAATACATTAAGCATCAATAAGGACTGTTTTGTACCTGTTACTGACCTATTTCTGTGTGGATAGATGTGTTGACGTTCTGTAGATATCCCCGCCGCTGTACTCCCTCGGACCCTCCCCCTGCCCCGTCCCGGCCCCGTTACTGTGATGAAGTTGATAAGCCTTGTGCTAAAGCTCACACATTGGCCCCTCCAGGTTCCCCGGCATGTTCATCGTCCTCATCGTAACCAGAGAACACAGAAATATTGTCCATCATGTCATTATCATCATCAGACTGGTTGTCACTGTTGGGGGCACTCCCTCACTCCCCCTCTCTTTATTATGGTTCAATAGACCAGAAAGTAGAGAAGAAGTTATGACCCTATTGATAATGCAAAACTATTGATCAAACTTAAAAGTGTATGTTATTTGGTCTCTATATAATCTGTGAATCATTTCTGATATGATGGAATTAAAGATTTTTTTCTTCCACCAACTCATAATCAGCAAAAATGACACAAATGTCAATTAAAAACATGTTACAATATTTCCCCATCATTTTGTGCAGACACACTTTCAAGGCGAAAATATACCATGGGAAAAAATAAATAATTAAAAGGCAAATCTTCCGACGGTCGGAAGCTCGGCGCCTATTTGAAGAAGATTGTGGAATTATCTCCTACATTGCTCTATTTCGTTCAGTATATATCCCTTCAACATCAAATCCTTCAAATTCTGAAGTGTCATCATCCACTGTATCCAATTCAAGTGCCGTAAGTAAAGGCTGTTCATCGATTTGTTGCCGTGGTCGAGGCTCACCGGAGGGGCCCGGTCGAGGCTCACCGGAGGGGCCCGGTCGAGGCTCACCGGAGGGGCCCGGTTGAGGGTGGTCGGAGGGGCCTGGTTGAGGGTGGTCGGAGGGGCCTGGCCGACCACGAAAGAAGTCTGTGATCTGGCGTTGCTGGAGAGAGTTGATATGGGCGTGGTACCTATCCTCATAACCTGCCAAGACCTGATTAAGTAAGGATGTCCTTGTTTCACTGTTCACGTTTGAATCTTGCTCAATAATATGCCGCATCTGTCCACCTAACTCTATGAGGAGTTTTATGTCGCTCATGGGAATGCCGTCCATTTGTGTTTCAACATTCTCTTCATCTTCTGCACTATCCTCCTGTCCTTCTTCGTCCTCCTGGAGTAGGTCTTCTGCTGTAACATTTGCTGGCCTCAACATTTCCCTGATATCCTCGCCAGTTGTCTCTGCAAAACCACGGCCAGCGATCCCTCTTGCCTCCTCTGCTGCTGCCTCTAACTCTGCATCCACTGACTGCAGCTCACCTGCCTGTCCTCTGGTAGACCCTCCAAAATGTTGCGCCATGCATGGTTGATTGTAGCCGGGGTTACATTCTTCCAGCAATCTACCACCAAGTCTATTGCCTTTTTGACATTGTAATTCTTCCAATACCGAATCACTTTTTTTTCAGATTCGGTATTTGCTTCAGCTTCCTCGTCCTCTCCTTCATCCTCACTATCCACCAACTGCTGAATAAGTTGATTGTCTTGTGTTGCCTGCCGCATCTGACGAAACTGCCGTCGAGAATATGCAGCCTTCACTACCGCAATCACCTCCTGGTCGAGGGGCTGGATTAGGGAGGTTGTGTTGGGAGACAAGAATTCCACTTTCACGTTAGGGTTCTCCGTCCTCATAAGGGGTGAATGGCCAGGGGCATTATCCAGCAGGAGTAGAATGTTAAATCTAACGTTCTTGGCCTTGCAGTACTCCTTAACTTCCGCGACGAATGCTTCCTTAAACCAGTCCAGGGAGAGCTTGGCAGACATGTATCCTTTCTTGGAAGATAGCCAGTGGACATTTAGGTTGTTCATATCATGCCCCTTGTAAGCCCTAGGCCTCTTGGCGCGATGAATGATGGTAGGTTTCAAGCAGCAGGTACCTGAAGCATTCATGGCGAAGAGCAGGGTGAAGCGTTCTTTTATCGCCTTTCTACCCCTAATTTTGGCTGACTTGTTGGTGATAAATGTACGTTTGGGCATTGTCTTCCAATAGAAGTTTGTTTCGTCCATGTTAAATATTTGGTCTGGAGTGTATTGTCCCGCTTCTATGATGTTTTTCAGGGCCTCTGGATATGCACGAGCGGCAGGCCTGTCCCCACTAGCCGCCTCACCCGATACTTTAACACTCTTAATTGTATGGCGGCTCATGAACTTGCTAACCCACCCTTTGGAAGCCTGAAATGCTTGGGGGTTATCTACACCAAGCTTACGAGCCACACTTTGATAAATCTCCTTGGCTGTGACCGTAATCTCACGTGTGTCCACGGGCAAGTTCCGCTTTGCCTGCTTATTCAAGTATCGCCCCAACACTTGTTCCGTCTTAAGTAGCACTTTATTAAAACTTCGAAAGGCATTCGATGCAGCAATTGATGGGGCAAGTTTCATGTGACTCTTTATGTTTTCTCGCTTTTGATAAATCCCCCTCACTGTCGATTCATTCACTCCAAACTTCTTTGCCACACTCCTTTTTGTTTCACCCTTGCCTATTAAGTCCACAATTTCCTGTTTCTGAGCATACGTAAGGTTCTTTCTCTTCTTAATGTCTCGATTTGGTGCGGTCACATTACGCTGAGCGAAGGTAGGGGGATTCGGTGGCCGTTGGGGTGGGTTAGTAGCCATTGTTCACAGGTATAAAAACACTTCACAGCTTTCACCAGACAACAATGGGGGTACAAGTAAGACTGAGAAATTGTAAGTATGGCGGGAGGGTTGGAGGATGGGTGGCGGCCAATCACAGCGCTTGTTTCCCATGAGTCACGCCCAATCAGGGAGCGAGTATCGTAAACGTATGCTTGCCGCCCGCCTGGGAATTCCCAAGCCCGGGAATTTCCAATTTTGTTGTATATTTGGCCACATTTGGTGCGTGATAGCCAGCTCATAGGCGTGAAAGCCATGGTCTGACAGCTTTTGGGGAGCAGGCGATAGCTAAGTGCGTGATAGCTGAGGGTCGAGTGTACAGTGTAGTGAAACTCCACTATTTGAGCATATGAAAAATTATAATCACCTCCCAAATGTGCTAAAATATCATATATTTTTACCTTAAATTTTACCACCTACCCTAACCAAAACGGGCCAAATTCCTCATACAAATGCTGTCTTTGCTCTCATGATAAGCTGCCTCCAATATCTGTTGCCGGCTTAGTTTTCTCTTTTCTTTTATTCGCCCATGATGGTTGGGCAAGATAATTGGGTTGGGATTGCCTTCAGAGAGCAGTTGTTGCTCAGGCTGTCCCTCAGCTCCGTATGACTCCACCAGCCCCGGTCCCCTCCCGCAAAGCCGGCCTGTGATTGGCTGAGGAGCGCACTGTGTGTCGTCATAGCTCACGCGGCTCCTTTGAACCTGACGCTCACCCTCTTCTGCATTCAATTCATCGGAATACCTTCCTGGCAAAGTGTTAAATACTTTTTTAAGTGGCTGACTGGAGTAAGAGGATGGCACTGTGGTATTAGAACACTTTTTACTGGGATAGAAGATACAAGAGTGAATTGACGAAGAGTTAGAAGCTGGGCGTTTTAGATGTGATGATACGTGGGAGTTAGTGGGCGCCGTGGGAGGTTTGTGATTGGCTGAGAGACCTGGGCTGCCAAGATGGCAAGTCTTTTGCAATTTTTCGTGGCACACCTGAGAATATCCCACCTGATTGGCTTGTAGGATTATTCCTTCAGTCTCTTCTCCAGATATTTCTCCACAACACATTTCAAGGCAAAAATATGGTCTACACATCTTCCCTTCCTAAACCCGCCCTGCTCATCACCTATCCATTTCTCTGTTCTCGCTCTCACTCTCTCAATCACTAACCTACTGTACATCTTCCCTACTACGCTTAGAAGACATCTCCCCCGGTGGTTACCACACACTCCTCTTTCCCATTATACAGGGGGACCATTATGCATGTCTTCCAGTCATCAGGTGCACTTCCCTTCTCCCATGCTACTTTGCACATTTTCTATATCCATTCGATCACTATCTCACCACCATACCTCAGCATTTCCCCACACACTCCATCTATTCATGATGCTTTCCCCATCGTCACTTTTTGTAAGGCTTCACACACTTCTGACCTATTGATCCCCCCCCCCCCTCCTCCTCCTCCACTACTTCTCTTCTTGTCCCTCCCATACCCCAACCAACTATGTTTGATGGACGTTCAACAATTCATTGAATTGCTCCCTCCATCTCTCGACTCTCTCTTGCTTCTGGGCTAACACTCGCCCATTCTTATCTTTCACACCATTATTACTTCCCTTGCTACCCTTGCTACCCTCCCTAACTTTCTTGACCTCTTTCCAGAATAGTTTCTTACACTCCCTCCATTTTACACTTAAATTCCTTCCAAATTCCTCATCTACTGTTCTCTTACTTTCCTGCATTACTTTCTTCACCAATCTCTTTTTCTCCAAGTACCTTTCCCTTTTCTGTCTCTCCAAATCTTCATTCCCTCTACTACCCAACCACTCTCTATATGCTTGCTTCTTATCTTCAACAGCTAATTTCAACCCTACAGGCCACCATGCTGTACCCCTCGCTCCCCTCCCTCTTCTCCTAACTCCACATACCTCCTCACATGCTGCACACATCTCTGCCTTAAACACTGCTCACCTCCATACCCTCCAAGTCAAACCTACCTAACCATCTTTCTACTGTTCTCTTGAACTCTTTCCTGATTTCCTCCTCCTGACCTCCTGTAACCTCTTCACCACTTCACCTCCCTCCTGCCTCCCTCTAGCTCTCTTCACCCACTTCTTTTGTATCTTAATTTTAACTACTACTACATAATGATCAGACATCCCCCCCCCCCCCTCCCACATACCCCTATATAACCTAGCATCTAGCACAGAATTCTTGATTCATTCATCCACACATATACTGTAGTCAATCAGTGCCTTTCGTTCCATTGTCTCTCTCTCCCTCCTCCACTCCACTTTCCATGTGTACCTGTGTATCATTCTGTGTTGGAAGGTGTTGGCTATCCACAGCCTCCTCACCACACATACGTCCACAAGTGGAGGGACAAAAATAACAGAGGCTGGGCAATACAAAAAGATAAAGGGACAACAAAATATGAAGTGACTAAACATACATAAACATATACTGTAGTTCTTAGTTGTGGAAGAGTAAGCTAGCAAACAAAGAAGCATACTGCTTTCTTGACCAGTACCCATACTATGCATCTAAGAAACTAATGTATATTAAATTGCTATTCAATTTAAGTATATACTGTAGTATAAATATTTAATGGATAACTATATTTTGAAAATGTGTATTTGAATAATATACAAACAAAATCAAATTAATCTTGCATTTTGTTGATATACTGTATTAGTACAATTAACAACAAAACCGCCTGGCTACACTCTCCTAACAATAGTTAAAAAATATACCTATTTAATACAATGATGATGACTTGTAAACTAATGACAGTTCTTGTTCCAGGTTCACCAATGAAGTCACTCATCAGAAGAAGCAACATAGTTTATTTATCGATTGGTCGATAATAGCTGTTTTTAGATTGATCACATTTTAATATTGGATCTTAGGCTTTGAATAGTTTTTAAATAGTATAAAATTTGTGTTAGCTACCATTCAATAACTCTGTAAATAAACAATTACAGTGAACCCCCCAATTATGCGTGGGATGCATACTGCATTGTCGGCACGTACGTTCGTTTGCGTGTACAGTAAACCCTCGCTAACTCAGACTAATTGGGGGGAGACCACTTCAGAGTTGTCCGATTTTCCGAGATGTCCGAGGTCCGACTTATGTCTGACTTAAGAGAGGGAAAATTCCGAATTATAAGAGGAAAGTCCGCGTCCGAGAAAATTGAGATTTTTTTTTTTTTTTTTTTTTTTTTTAATGTGAAATTCATCATATTAACCCTCCTCTAGCGGGTGCTCTGTGGCATCAGTATGAAAGGAACTGTATTGCGCCGAAAACTAGGTGGAAATCGCTACACAATGACGCCACATACAGCTACGTAGCACTCGTGGAGCACTGACAATGTTACCTCGAAGATGGAAGTTTAGCTGATTTTGCTACCTTGCTCACTTTTAGCGAACTATTGGTTACACTGTCATCCTCACGCGCGGTGGGGGAACTGGAGTTAGTGTGGGCCGGGAGGCCACAGATGTCGGACGTATGGATCATTACTATCCCACCCATTTTCACTCGATTTCCACCCTTTTTTCACCCGTTTTTTGCCAGTTTTTTCAACTCGACTTATGTGGTGAGCCGCTTTTTAAGGGTTAATGACAAATACAAACCTTATTATGTTTTCAGGGACAGTACAGTACATAATAATTAATATTAACACAATAATTAAAAGGAACAGGCTTCAATTCATCCTAAAATCACTTGAAACCGAGTGAGAGAACATTGAAACCCGGACACAAATCCCGCCCAACTCGGAATTTTCCGAGATATACAGGGATATTTCCGAGAGGCCTATGCCATTCCGAGAAGTGTGGGTTTCCGAGTAAAAAGAGTCCGAGTTAGCGAGGGTTTACTGTACATTGGAGTTAATTATATATGGGAAAAATAGGGATAGGTACTGGCGCCGACCGAAAGTTGTACTATTTCTACCTTTCATCACCTAAAAACCACAAATATATAACATATTACTGTACAAATATGTTTTCATAACCTAATCTACCACAAAAAATTCATTTATTTAATGTATACAAATAAGACACAAACGTATTTTAACTCACATTGGTAGTGGTTGAGCAACGCCGGATCTGCGCCATCGATCGATAGCACTGCGCCCGAAACGGATCGACCGAAATAATAGGCCTAGCCGCCTAGGCTTACTGGTAAAGTTTTGAGTCGAAAAGTAATACACCCTGTATAGCCTATAGTTTCATATAGCCTACATAGTGTCAAGTGAGATAGTTCAATAGCTCATATACATATTAAGGAATAGGCTTCACATCATTTAGCCAGGGGAGAGCAGTGGGCTTTGAAGCGACCTTCGAAAGAAATGTAAACAATCTCGCCTCCAATTCCTGAACAGAAACAGATTTTCCATTTCCGATTTTGTTAGCTCAATAAATGATACATGCAATGTAAAACGAAGAACAGTCTTTTAATAGATTCATAATATCCTGTTGTGCTTTATAGATACATAATAGTTTGGTACGGGAGATGTGGCTCTCTCCACAGTCAACAGTGACGACGTCGGAGGGCCCGTGTCACGCCAATATGGCCGCCCGAAACTCTCCAACAGATACCAATCGACTCCCGCTTGTTCGCTCGACTCCCGCTTGTTCGCTCGGCACGTACATTTGAATAATTGAGCGTACTTTTCGATTTGTTGCCTCAATTGTGGTTCAAGCATAGTTTTGATTACGCGTAGATAAATTGCGCGTATTTTGAGGGTTCACTGTACTGTCCAGAAGAGTTATGATGGAGATGTTGGAGGAAGGTTCACTTGTAAAGTTAGAGAGTGAAGAGACAACACAATGTGAAGAGGAAGGGTTGGACTTTGAAGGAGCCAATGAAATTAAGTGTGAAGAGGAAGAGTTCGACTTTGATGGAACCAATGAAATTGAGTACAAAGAGGAAGGGTTCGACTTTGATGGAACCAATGAAATTGAGTACAAAGAGGAAGCATTGGAGTTTGAAGAAACTGGGGAACTGTTAGAGAGTGGAAAAGAAAAGATTTATCAAATTAAACCCATATACTGTGAAGATAAAAGTTTGGAAAATAATTCAAGTGAGTTTTCTAATGGCATTTATGAAAAAGGAATCCATGACACAGGAACCCTAAAGCAAAAAGACAAGAAACATCAGTGTAAGGTCTGTGGTAAAGGTTTCTCACAGAAGCATGACCTCACCAGACATTTACCAATACATTCAGAAGTAAAACTATTCAAGTGTGATCATTGTGGTAAATGTTTCTCACATAAGGGTTATCTCACCAAACATATACTAGTACATTCAGAAGTAAAAGAATTCAAAGGTGATAATTGTGGTACAGATTTCTCACGGAAGTATGACCTCACTGAACATTTACTATTACATTCAGGAGTAAAACCATTCAAGTGTGATCATTGTGATCAATGTTTCTCACAGAAGAGTAATCTCACCACACATTTACTAATACATTCAGGAGTAAAACCATTCAAGTGTGATCATTGTGACAAGAGTTTCCCACAGAAGAGTAATTTCACCTCACATTTACTAGTACATTCAGGGTTAAAACCATTCAAGTGTGAGCATTGTGATCAATGTTTCTCACAGAAGGGTAATCTCACCACACATTTACTAATACATTCAGGAGTAAAACCATTCAAGTGTGATCATTGTGATAAGAGTTTCCCACATAAGTGTAATCTCACCCAACATTTACTAGTACATTCAGGAGTAAAACCATTCAAGTGTGATCATTGTGATAAGAGTTTCTCACATAAGAGTACTTGCACCTCACATTTACTAGTACATTCAGGAGTAAAACCATTCAAGTGTGATCATTGTGATAAGAGTTTCGCACAGAAGAGTAATTTCACCTCCCATTTACTAGTACATTCAGGAGTAAAACCATTCAAGTGTGATCATTGTGATAAGAGTTTCTCAAAGAAGAGTAATTTCACCTCACATTTACTAGTACATTCAGGGTTAAAACCATTCAAGTGTGAGCATTGTGATCAATGTTTCTCACAGAAGAGTAATCTCACCACACATTTACTAGTACATTCAGGAGTAAAGCTATTTAAGTGTGATCATTGTGATAAATGTTTCTCACATAAGCATAATCTCACCTCACATTCTCTAGTACATTCAGGAGTAAAACCATTCAAGTGTGATCATTGTGGTAAAGATTTCTCACAGAAGTATAACCTCACCAAACATTTACTAATACATTCAGTAGTAAAACCATTCAAGTGTGATCATTGTGGTAAAGGTTTTTCACGGAAGGATCAGCTCACCTGTCATGTACTAGTACATTCAGAGTAATCATTGTCAAACATCGTCAAACATTTACTAGTACATTTAATAGTAAAACTAACTAAGTGATCTTTGTGATCGAGGTTTCTCACAGTAGGATCGCCTCACCCGTCATTTACTAGTACATTCAGGTGTAAAACCATTCAAGTGTGATCATTGTGATAAAATGAAATATTTGAATCTGGAATACAGATATTATTATTATTATTATTATTATTATTATTATTATTATTATTATTATAAAGGTTTCTCACTGAAGGGTGACCTCACCAGACATTAACTAATACATTCAGGAGTAAGAACATTCAAGTGTGATCATTATGATTAAAGTAGAAAAGCCCTCCACCAATCACCACGCTCCCTTCTACTTGCTTGCCTCGGCAGCCGATTTTGACAGTTCTAAACGTCAACACGCCACACCTTCCCAGCCAGCCAATCAGCTGCCTCCATTTTCAGATCGCAAAGCTGAACTCTCCACCTCGCCTCTAAAATCGCTCTCGTTCTCTTCCCGGACAGTTTCCTCTGGTTGCAATATATTCAATACCTCGGAGCCAGCCCTATACTCCTGTAAGCTACTGAAAAAACATTTGCAACCAGCTTCCAGGAACTTATTATGAAGAGAAAAGAGTGGAAGTGGAGAAGGCGAGAAATCAAAGCGAGGGCGCGCCGCTCAGCCAATCACAGCGTGGGAGAGCGGGAGGCGGGACTATAAAGCAAGGGAAGGAAAGGTTACTGGGGTCATTCACCCCTCGGAACTCACTTGGTTAGCCTCCAGCAACCCGCTTACTCTCTCTCGCTCGGGCACAATAGGGAACTCAGAGCCAACCATTCCAGCTACCCTGCCCCCACCTAAAGTTCCAGCACAGATCACCCCTGAATTATCCTCACTGTCGCCCACTAGGAAGATACACCTCAAGTATCCAGCCGCCTGTTGTCACATCACTGGTTTACACACTCACAGCCAAGCGATTCAAGAGGGACGAAAATTAGTGGATGGGAGTGAGGACTTTCAGAATAGCTATTGGCCAGCTCTGTGGTGGTAAAGACAGTTCCAGTACATACACTTGACCACAGACAATATTATAGGTTTGATTCCCGTAGGGAAGAATGAAAAGCTAATATTTAGTAGTGGCCCCGGAATCATTGACGATGCGCCTTACGTAGGTATAGGCCAATCTTTGAACTCTAGGCTTGCTGTTCAAACTTACCGCCCAAGGAGAACTTAAAATACGATTGCCTTACATTGTGAGCGAAACGCTCTAAATAACCACTCACGGACTCGTCCTTATGATGTGCGTCCACTACTAGGAAAAGCTAGTAAAATAAATAAATATAAAATAAAAAATTAAACTTGACCTGGCTTGCGCTTTTCATGCTTCTGCTCTTGGGTACCGCTCGATCCCGCTCACTGCGAGCTTTCCTCCTTAATCTGACATATCGAGACTCTCAAAAATGTAGCAGATGAATGAGAAGGGGATGGAAGGGAGGGCAAAAATCGTCAATGATTCCGGGGCCACTACTAAATATTAGGTTTTCATTCTTCCCTACGGGACTCAAACCTATAATTTATTAGTGGCCCCTTCATCATTGACGATGCGCCTGAATTCTCAAGACTGGAGTGGGGACATTCATCATAAATATCGCATACCACTAATAACCCAGGTCATCAGGTCAGTTTAGTATCAAAATAAAAGTATAAAAGAGTTACAGGCCCTTAACCCTTAAAGATCGGCGCTCGACTTAAGTCGTGCACCGATTTGCAGCAAGTTAGGAGCATTATTAAGGCTTTTAAAGGGTTAAAATCGAGTGCAAATGGCCGGGAGCGCAGCGGGCCAGACAACCGACTCCCAGGGCTTACCGCCGCCCATTAACTCATGTTCCCTGTGTTCTCAAGAGGCCGGCAGTGTAGCCAGTAGTGAGCATAGCTGGGAAAATATGCCGAAATACGCTAAACTCCCGTGATATCACTGTATGAGAACCACGAGTGCTACGTAGCTCGTTCTGGTCTCATTTTGAAGCTTTTAGTGCCTAGTTTTTTGCTGAATAAATTTGTTTTCATGCAGATACTTGATTGATCATTCAGGAGGGCCTGAATATGCCCAAAACACCCCAAAACACCCCGCTAGACAAGGGTTAAAGGAAGCCTGTGGTGTTAGCACCTTTAAGTTTAATAGAACAGTTGGTGTAACACAAGGATAAAACTATTCATATAGTCTATATATTTCAGGGAAAATTAAACCTTCATTATCACCCTATTTTATTAATATGTAGGCTTGCATATTCATGGTCTTTAGGTACTGTATTACAAAAATATTTGTACTCTTATTCTAGATATAATCTCTGAGATTAATGATTAATTGGATTAGTGAGTATATCGACCGTGGTGGTCGAGTGGTGAGCACGCTCACGTGTGAATCTGCAAGACCCGGGATCGAATCCCTGCCACGGCGGACATTTAGTGGGTGTGGTAGTACGTCCTAGCATGTTTCACATGTTCGCACCCAGTCAGGGGACATCCTGACTACGTATACAGACTAAACACACATAACAAAGCCACTCCAACAGCTTCCTCTCTCTCCAACACCCCTTCTTCCCTCTCTACACTTCAGAAAAATAAGAAAAGTAGAATGTAGATACGAGGTGCCGTTGTAAAGGCTTATCCCTCAATACTTCATCTGATCTGATCTGATCTGGAAACCCTATTGCATTCATAGTGTTTCATCCAAACAAAAAGAAAATTTATCCATGTTCCTGAGTAGGCTTACTCTAGCCTAAGGAACGGGTTAACACATGACCTTAATACTCATTACATTTTGTCTCACTTCCGAGACAGAGGTTTTGAGGTACAGTTTACCCATTTAAAAAATATTATTGATTAAGTGTTTATTGTGAATATAGCTTAATTGTAATAGGATTGCGTGAGCGTATAATCGGAAGGTGTTATCCACTAGATTTATCAAGGAAAATAATGTTAACAACCTGTTCATTTGAGTAACTGTGTGATAGAACCCAATATTGTAATTGAGAGGGGAATCTAAATAACTTGTAATCCCGGCCGGTTCATTTGTAGGAATTTATTGTATATTCCGAGAGTGTTGAGGTACCCTTGTTGTAACGACGTCTTTGTCATATGAGTTAATGTAAGATATAGGAAATATTAGTAAAGAGATTATATGTATTAATGCCTTGGTCTCGGGAATAGACACAATAGGCCCAGTGGATGTGTTTAATTCTTAAGGATAGATAAAGAATATTACTTTTGTTTGAATAGGTAAATAATGATTGATTTATTAGGCCCTGGTCTCCACAGTAGACACAGCAGGGCTCGGAATAAACTATAGTAAATTAGAAACTAATAACGTGCCTTTGGATCGAAGTCGACTTGAGTCAATACCTGAATAACGGGAATTCAGCTAGGGAGTAACGGGTGCTCTAGGGTTCCAAAGTACAACCTATCGTGAATCGATGTAATATTCAATCCGTGTCTTGAACTCATCTCGGCCAGAACAGAGAAACAGTTATTAGAGTAGTTAGTAAGTTTTGTTAAATATAGTATACTGCTTCTAGATGACTGTCGATTTATCCCCCACGTAAGTAGTATAGTCGAGAAAAGAAAATAAGTACTACAATGATAATTATTTTTCATGAAAAAATAACCTAGACATTTACTAATACATTCCGGAGTGAAAAAATTTAACCCAAGGACTGCGATGGTCCTTCCAGAAGCACGGCATTTAAACATGCTTCAAATACCGTGCCAGTGTCGGGAAATGTCTCAAAATTGGGTGACATACAAAGTAGTGGCATCTCTCCATACCACATCCTCCACGCCTCCCCCCCCCCCCCCCCACCCCCCTTTATACCCCAACCCTCCTCCCTTCCTCAACTGGACTTTATATTTTGCACAGGTTCTAGCAGTTCATGAGTTAAGTGTGATCAGGTTTGATTGTTTCTTACAAAAGAATCAGGTTGACAATCTCATGAAAAAATATAGCCATTTAAGTGTACTCAACTCAACACATACTTATGAGGAACAATAGGCCTCATCATCATCTTCGACGCCTTGTTCCCCCCTGGGAAACCCCCGCTAGAGGATGGCCATGACAGAAACGTCTCCAAGCTACTTTGTCAAGACATGCCTCCCTTGCCCGTGCCACAATGCCCCTTTGGAAGTTTTTCTTCATTATATTTTTCCACTTTCTTTTCCCATACCATAGGTGGTCTTCCACTACTAGCGGTTCCACTCACCTGACTCCCATATATCTTTCTTGGCATTCTGTCTTCATCCATTCTCTGAACATGACCATACCACCTTAAAGTACTTCTCTTTATCCAATCAACCACACCACAATCAATGCCCAAAGCCTGCTCTTCCATTCCAAAGGACTCGTACACTTCCCTATTACTTGGCCCATCTAGCCTATTCATGCCAGCTGCCATTCTGAAAAAGCTCATCTCCACAGCTCAAAGTTTGGAGAGGTTCTCGTCACTTGCTGTCCATGTCTCGCTTCCATACGAGAGTGTTGGGAGCAGCACACTGTTTCTCGGTGACTTTTTGACTTCCTGGCTAACCATTCTTCCTTTGAGAATACTATCAAGTTCTCCAATCACCTTTCTCCCTTGCATTTTCTCTCTTTTATCTCACTCTCCATTTTACCATATTTGCATAGTACAGCTCCCAAATACTTGAAACTTTCAACCTCTTCCAGTACTTCATTTTTCATTTATATTTTACAACTTTTCTCATGTTCTTTCTTGATTCTATATTTTTCCTTAAAATCTATGGTTTCATGCATTCTTCTCTCAAACACCATTACCTTACATTTCCCTACATTGACCTTTAACTTTCTCTTTTCACATACCCTGTCAAAGTCAGTGACCACTTTCTGAAGTTCTTCCGCATTTTCCGCCAACAGGACTGCATCGTCCGCATATAGGCATGTTAAAATCTTCCACGCTCTTCCCTCTGATTCCAGTCTAGCTCCTACACCCATTGATACAGCCCTACATTCTCTATTCACTCCATCCATGTATATATTGAACAACCAAGCTGACATGACACATACCTGTCTTACACCTACATATACCTCAAAACTTTCATTTAACTTATCCCCTACCTTCACATTTGCCATTGCATTCCTATAAAAAGATTTTACTGCCATTAGCAACTTTCCTCCCACACCATATACTGTTAACACATCCCACAGACCCTCCCAGTCTACTTTGTCGTAGGCTTTTTCCAAATCCATGAATGCTGCATAGAGTTTTCTGTTTTTGGCCAGATACTTCTCTACCAACAATCGCATTGAGGCTATCTGGTCAACGCAGCCCCTGCCCTTTCTGAAACCTCCCTGTTCCTCGCCTATTTTGTCATCCGTTATCTTCTGCAGTCTCTCTGTTACTACTCTTGCGTATACCTTGCCAGGTATGCTAAGCAAGCTAATTCTCCTATAAATCTTACACTCTTCTTTACTACCCTTCCCTTTATACAAGGGTACTATCACTGCTTTCCTCCAGTCCTCTGGTACACTTTCCTTTTCCCATGCTAATTTACATAACCTATGCATTATGTCAACAGCTTCTTCTTCTCCTCCATATCTCAGCACTTCACCTGGGATGTTATCTACCCCATCAGCTTTGCCCATTTTAAGTCTATTGATTGCTTCTTTTACTTCTCTGCTTATCTGGATTTCAACTACCCTGTTTATTCTACCTCTCTCCATTCCTATGGATGAGATCTTTGCCTTCCCCCTAGTCTTTACAGCTAAGGGGAGATTGTAGGCACCAATCAATCAGGGCTAGACCCAGGTGAGGTTATAGGCATGTGGTGAAGAGTCGCTGGAACTCCTGTTTCATTTGCTTGGCCTCTCTTACTGATTTTCTTTGTACCTCATTTACACTGAGAGCAATGCAGCTAGCTCTCACAAACACCTCCTCCTCCTATCCATTTCACTACACTAAACATCCACACCACACTTCATTCCTCCACACCAAATTTTTTAAAAATTGTGAATTTTAGCCCAGCCTCGGAGTCCCCAGGGGGGGGGGACCATAAATGCCCCCACATCCGACCGATTTTCCCCTGACGACCCCACAAAATTTCCTGAACCTCGGCCTGTTACTCTTTCTATTGATTTCTGCAACATTTGCGGACTTCCCTCTAACTTTCACTCTGTTGGACACCTTACCTTAGGTTACCTTAGGTTGTGTTCGCCACTCTCCTAGCAGCACCGAGGAGTGCATCGCCCCTCCTCCTACAAACCTAATCTTCTCTTCCTCACCGAAACTCAGGTGTCTGTAGCAACATCCAGCAGCCCCTTCTCTGTATCCTCCTACCTTGTCTATCCTAGTTTCAAAGCCAAAGGCGGATGTTGTGCATATGTGCACAACAAACTCACTTGCTCTCGTGTTCCCGATTTCGACTCCTCTGAATTCACAACTTTATGGCTCAAACTTTACTGTAATTCTCTAACTAAATATTTCTCAAATTCTTTGACTATTTAAACTCTACAGTGGAACACATTCTATCCATTTCTCCTTTCTCAGAAATCTCGATCTTAGGAGATTTCAACGTTCACCACCGCCAATGGCTCTCCTCTCACACTACTGACCCACCTGGTGAACAAGCCTACGTCTTTTCTATCATAAATTACCTAGAGCAGTTAGTTCAGCAACCCACCCGTATCCCGGATCGCATCGGAGATCGGCCCAACATTCTTGACTTGTTTTTAACTTCTAACCCTTCTTCTTATACTGTCGATCTTTTCTCTCCTTTGGGCTCCTCCGACCATATACTTATCTCTGTCAACTGTCCTATCTCTCCAGTACGGCCACCCGATCCTCCTAGCCGGCGGCGCTTGTGGCACTTTGGCGCTGCCGACTGGGAGGCTCTCCGGCAGTACTTTGATTTCCCATGGAATGATTTCTGCTTCCGTGGCCGGGGACCCTCGGAGAGTGCTGAACGCATTACCGAGGTAATCCTATCGGGCATGGAAGCATACATTCCATTCTCTTTCTCTCAGACTAATGCTAAAAATCTTGGTTTACTCACGCCTGCTCTACTGTTGTCCGCAATAAGGAGGAAGCATTCAAACGGTACCGACGCCTTAAAACTCAAGACTCTCATTCTTCCTATGTTTCTGCCCGGAATCAAGCCAAATCTGTTCTTCGACTTGCCAAACACACATTCATCAATAATAAATGCACTGAACTATCCAACTCTAGCTCTTCCCAAGCTTTCTGGTATCTAGCCAAAAACCTCTCCAACAATTTCTCTTCCTCGTCTTTCCCTCCTCCCTCTTCTTCCTCTGACAAAGCTAAACTCTTCGCTCAAACTTTTGCTAGAAACTCCACCTTGGATGATTCCGGTGCTATTCCTCCCTCTCCACCCTCCTCTCTCTTACTTATGCCTAATTTCCTAATCTCTTCTAAAGATGTACTTTCTACCCTCTCTGGGCTTAATACTAATAAGACGTACGGTCTGGACGGTGTTCCTCCTGTTGTTCTCAAAAACTGTGCTTCTATGCTGACTCCCTGCCTAGGCAAACTCTTTCGTCTCTGGCTATCCTCTAACGTCTTCCCTTCATGCTGGAAGTTTGCTCACATACAACCTGTCCCAAAGAAGGGGTACCGCTCTCAACCCTCCAACTATCGTCCAATTGCTCTCATCTCTTGTCTTTCTAAAGTTTTTGAAACTATTCTTGCTTTCAAATTTCTTAAGTATTTCTCTTCTCATAATCTGCTCTCAGATCGCCAGTATGGCTTCCTTAACCCGGGAGCTGCGGGTAGACTCTTAAGAGTTCCCCCGGCGCACTGCGGGTAGACTCTTAAGAGCAGAGACTTTGAACACGTACCAAAACCGCGCGTTTATAGCCAGGCGGCTGAAAATTGGTGTGGGTATTGTACTACATGTCAACTCTCGATACCACCCCGCCAAACGCTCGCCCCGCACTCGTGCAAGCACCACCGCGCCAGTAACCACGCACTAGTCATGGAGCCTACACGTCCCTCACGCTCGCTCCCTGATGACACAACCAGCCCTCCTTCTGGTGGTGTTAGCCGCCGTGGAAGGCAGAGGGTGGCTGCCAAAGACCCTAGCTACCAGTACGACACGCCCTACAGCTCAGAGGACGAATCACCAGCACCAAAAGCACGTAAAACACGTGCAAGCAGGGCAATGGCACAGAGGTCATTGGTCTTTCGGGACACTGCCACCACGACCCAGGCCACTGCAACAACCACTACCACCACCACTGCCACCACTGCCACCCCTGCCACCCCTGCCACCGGTACCAGCGACGCAGGAGGCCGCCCTAGGGCTGCATTACCTGCGGGGGCAGGAAAAATGAAAGGCACGGGCGTAGGGAAGAGAACCCGTACGCCAGCCACAGTGCCCCTACCACCACCACCACCACCAGCCGCCCCTGGCCCAGCTGCCCCTGCCGCCCCTGCCGCCCCTGCCGCCCCTGCCGCCCCTGCTGCCCCTGCCGCCCCTGCCGCCCCTGCCCAAGGAACAGGGAAGGGGAAGGGGAAAGGGAGAGGGAAAGTGACTGGGAAAGCGACTGCTGGCCCTGGTGTCCCTGCCGGCCCTGCTGCCCCTGCCGCCCCTGCTGCCCCTGCCGCCCCTGCCGCCCCTGCCGCCCCTGCCCAAGGAACAGGGAAGGGGAAGGGGAAAGGGAGAGGGAAAGCGACTGGGAAAGCGACTGCTGGCCCTGGTGTCCCTGCCGGCCCTGCTGCCCCTGCCGCCCCTGCCGCCCCTGCTGCCCCTGCCGCCCCTGCCGCCCCTGCCCAAGGAACAGAGAGAAGGGCGACAGGCACCACCATCATCTTGCCATCAAGGCCACGCACCACTGCTGCCCCTGCCGCCGCCGCCCCTGCCGCCGCCGCCGCCCCTGCCGCCGCCCCTGCCACCACCTCTGCTCTCCCTGTCCATAAGACTCCCGCACGTGCCAAAGTGACCCGGAAAAATCTTACACCATCTAAGTATGCCGCCCTGCTGTTTGATGGTGATTCGCAGGACATTGGCAGCCCGGGTTTCGACGACGAAGCCCTAGCACGGGACCAAGGGTGGGGGGATTTGGGAGTGGACAGTGGGAGTGAGTCCGACGTCGGTGACGAAAACGAGGAAGGGCATCGTCTGTCGAGTGAAGAGGAGGGTAATGATGATGAAGTGCTGTATCGCGACCATGGAAGCGATATTTCAGACGCAGAAGAAGACGCAGACGACATTCCGATCCCTGGCATGCCTTCGTTCGATTGGTCTGACGGGGTCAATTTTGTACCTGACGTGCCCCTGTTCAATCCTGGGACGTCAGGAACAACTGACAACTGGCCCTGTGATGATCAAGCGAACGAAAGCGACTTCTTCCTCGCTTTTTTCGACATGGAGGTAATGACGTACATCGTTGCCCAAACAAACGCCTACTACAGGTGGGTGTTTGGCAGATTGGACGTCCTTTCTCCAAAAGCGAGAATACGAGGCTGGGTGGATACGACTGTGGCAGAATTTCTGACGTTCTTTGCCTTGTTGTTCCTCATGCCTCTGATCAAGAAGCATGTGTTGCAACACTACTGGAAGCACGACCCTCTCATCGCCACCCCAACTTTCAATAAGTTCATGACTCGTGACAGATTTTTGTTGCTGCTAAGATTTATGCACTTTGCAGACAACGAAAATCCTAACAGGATTGACAGGATATGGAAAGTTCGGGAGGTGTTCACCATGTTGTTGGAGAGGTATAGGAAATACTTTTACCCCTTCCTCAATTTGGTGATTGATGAGTCGCTCGTGCTCTTCAAAGGACGTCTTGTTTTCAAGCAGTATATCCCCTTGAAGAGGCATAGGTTCGGAATCAAGCTCTTCGTGTTGTGCGACTGTGAAACTGGAATAGTGCTTGACATGATCGTGTATACAGGCACTGACATTGACATACCGAAAGCCGCTGCCAATGACCCCATGGGCATGTCAGGTGCCATCGTCAGGAAAATGTTGGCACCTTACCTGGGCAAAGGCCACATCATCTACACTGACAACTGGTATACTTCTCCTGCTCTCTGCCAGTTTCTTTATGACAACCAAACGGGGTCATGTGGGACTGTCAGAAAGACAAGAAAGTTTATGCCAAAGTTCACAGGTGATGTCATTCCTCTCACAGATGCCTCCTCCAGTGACACACCTTCAGAAGACGACCTGGCCCAGGAACACCGCGAGAGGCATGTGCGAAGAAGGCGACGAAAGGGGCAGAAATACAAGCAGCTCGAGAAGTGTGGGAAACTGATAGCCCTGAAGTGGAAGGATAAGCGAGACGTCCACCTGCTTTCCACCGTCCACACAGGTGCCCAGGTGGATTCTGGCAAAATCCACTACCGAACCAGGAAGACAATCTACAAGCCCGACATGGTAGTGGACTACACCAAAAACATGCGCCTGGTGGACAAGTCTGACTGTCAGCTGTCAGGTGTTGAGTGTCTGAGGAAGACTGTGAAGTGGTATCACAAGCTCTTCCTCCACCTAGTTGACATAACGATGCTGAACGCCTACAACTTGTGGTTGGTGAAGAAGGATATGGCCCCAAACCAGAAGCTGAAATTCCGGGAGTTCGTGTACAACGTCTCCTACCAACTCCTGGAGAAGTATGCCACCACCACTCACAGACGTACGGCATGGCGTGGGGATCACGTTCCTGACCGCATCCAGCTGGGTGTCGAAAGACACTACACAACCAACACCGAGCTGATTGGCACTCGTCACAGGCAGGTGCAGTGCACCGTCTGCAGCTCCAGTGTGAGGAAACCCCATGTGACCAAAAGAGTCACCTCAATGTGCGCCGAGTGCAAAGTTGCACTCTGCCTGGGTGACTGCTTCAGGGACTACCACACCTTCAAGAACTACTGAGTGTCGGCCCCTGCCCTGCCCTGCCCTGCCCTGGACTCGCCCCGTGCCCTGCCCTGGACTCGCCTCCTGCCCTGCCCTGCCCTGGACTCGCGCCCTACCTTACCTGACCTGACCTAATTGATCACGCTACCTCATAATGTAACATATATATTATATAATGTATAAGTTCCAAAGATGTCCCTGTGATATAGCTTTTACATTATATAATTGTATGTTTCATTATTTAGTTTATAAGTTTCAAAGATTTACATGTAATATGCCTTATTTTTTTAGTATATCAATATATATGTTTGTTATTAGCCTAAGTAATGTGTATATAATTATTTTCTTACCTCAAATGAATTGTACAAAAATAAATATGTTTCAATAAATCATGTCAAACCTACTATGATAATAAAATAAAACAATAAAAAAAGAAAAAAAGAAAACAAGGTCATGTCATTGTATTCTTACAATATGATATATTCTATGAATATTTCATATTGTTTGAATACAATGGCATGATCTTGTAAAAAAAAATTTATAAAAATTTTTTCTAGACAATATAAAACCTTCCCCATAACCCCCTCCTGGATTCGATCCCACTACCCTACGACACTTTGAGTTTTCCAGTCCGCGACCTTACCAACCATGCCACAGGAGCTCATACCAAATATCACTCAAAACTTCGTGTGTACAATCGAAATGACAATATACAAAAAAAAATGAATTATCCCACCAATTTACGTTTGTAAATTGATGGGATTATCAATTATATCATGCCAAGGTTTATAATAGTTTGTCTCTGTCAAGAATTAGTAATTATATAACTTTATTCTGTCAAAAATTGCCCAAACACTCAGCAAAATTGCCCCTCTCAGTGTGACTCCACTCATTTTCACACGGTCAGGCGGTCACGAGGTGACCCTTGCCGCTCCTTGATTCTCCAGCTACAGCAGCTCTGTCTGGGAACAAAATTGGTATAAATACAATAATGGATAAAATACTCTTCACAAATACATTTGTATTGTATAATATTGTAAATAAAAATGAATAATAACTGTGTGGGTGTCGAAAATTGCTCAACCAGCTTTCTTATGTCTCGCCTACGCGCGTATATTGGATTATACATAGTCATGACTGTCATACAAATAATTGCAGTAGGTCTCGAATATACATTTAGATTGCATATTACTTCGAAATAAATAAGTAAACGTTTCTCTGGTGGCAATCTACCCTTTCGCAGGTGTAAGGAGACACCAGTCTATATTTAGCCCTCTATCACAACAGGCAATCTGCCTGTGTTGACTCAGCACCGTCGCTGGTGGTCTATAAATATAGTACTTTATTTACAGTCAATGGCCTACATGTTTCTGTGGTACTTCACATGTGTCTAAAATGCAATGTCTGCTTGCATAAAAATGCAATTCTGAAGTCCATTTATATGTACGACATACGCATGTCTCAGTTTCTCTCTCTCTCTCTCTCTCTCTCTCTCTCTCTCTCTCTCTCTCTCTCTCTCTCTCCATTCCTGACTCATGTTATTGTAGACCTGTTGATGGCAACGAACACCAGCCATCTGGTAGACATAAGGGTCAAAATACCAAACATCAATACGCCTGGGGCGCCTCCACAATTATCACTAAGCTGGTTATCTATCTAGAGATCTGCCTGACTTCCATCTCTCCACGACTCACTCACTCACTGCACCCCTGCATGCCTCCCTCCCACCCACCCACCCCCAACCCCCCCTTTCAGGCTTCCGTCTGCTAGAAACACATTCACAATTTGCGTAAATATCGCATCAATTGGGCTATATGCGGTATATTCCTTGTTATATGGGACGCCTACATATGTACACGTCTTTATTATAGCATGAGAGTGCTCTAAATACAAGATTGACGTGATATTTATGGCGTAACACACCCTCTCCCCCTTTCATTCCCACCACAACTCACTCACACCTTGGTTCACGCATAGAAACTCATTGATAATGTGCGTAAATATCGCATGAATTGGTTTATATGCGGTATATATTTTGATATATGGCACGTATACATACGTACAAGTCTGTATTATAGCGTGACAGTGCTCTACGTACAAGATATACGTGATATGTATGGCGTAAACCACACTCTCAGCTCATAAATTGCCGCCAAACCTCCAACACATCTTCATTCCCGCCTAAATATTCTCTTATAATTCCCTTATATATTGCAATTTTTGGTCACTATGAGGCATATTCATTGTTATATGGGTGCCCTACACATGTATACATACTCTAAATAGCCTAAAAGGGCTCGAAAAAGGAGATATACGTGATAATACGCGGTAACCCACCCCCTCCTCCCTCTCCTTCTATCCCCTGCGCGCGTAAATATTCGGCAGGGAAATCTCGCCGCTCGATGACAATCTAGCCGCGCGGTGCCATTCGCTCCACATTTTTCAACTACGGACCGTTCCCCTACCCCCCCCAGACATTTTTTGGGGGGTCAAATATATATGGGCCGATGCACGCAAACATTCCCTACACGATGATGTACTTTTTATCGAAATTGGCAATAGGTCCCAAAATCATCATAGGTGCGCACAGTCTTACCCTGTAGAAAACCCCCTGTGCGCCGCGGAGAGGTTAAGGGTCACTCTACTGGTGATCTTCTTTCATATCTTACTAACTCTTGGTCATCCTCCTTTCGGGATTCGGTGAGACTTTTTCTATTGCACTAGACATATCGAAAGCCTTCGATAGAGTCTGGCACAAATCTTTAATTTCTAGACTACCCTCCTTCGGTTTCTATCCCTCCATCTGTGCCTTTGTCTCTAATTTCCTTTCCGGCCGTTCCATAGCCGCGGTTGTGGACGGCCATCGTTCACTTCCTCACCCTATAAACTCTGGTGTTCCTCAGGGCTCTGTCCTATCTCCTATTCTCTTTCTAATTTTTATAAATGGTCTCCTCAACTGTACCTCAATTCCCATCCATTCATACGCAGACGACTCAACCTTACACTACTCCATTAGTTTTTCAGAACGCCCCAGCCAGCAATCCCTCAACGACAAACGTAATGAAGCCATAGAACTCTTAAATTCTGATCTAAATACTATCTCCAATTGGGGCAAAGAAAACCTTGTTACCTTTAATGCTTCCAAAACCCAATTTCTCCATCTATCTACCCGTAAGGAACTCCCAGTGGACTATCCCTTATTCTTCAACAATACAAAAATCAATCCTTCATCTTCTCTCAATATTCTTGGTGTCTCTTTTTCTTCTGCTCTCAGTTGGAAGGACCATATTACCAGTCTTGCTAAGGCAGCCTCCCAGAAGCTGGGTGTGCTAAACCGCCTTAGGGGGTTCTTTTCCCGTGCACAGCTTCTTGCTCTGTACAGGGGCATCGTGTGTCCTTGTGTTGAGTATTGTTCATATTTGTGGGGAGGTTCCTCTCACACCGCTCTCCTAGACAAAGTTGAAAGGAAGGCCTTTCGTATCATTAACTCCCGTCCACTCACCAATTCTCTACAATCTCTCTCCGCCGCAGTGTTGCATCTCTCTCGCTATTCTATCGCTACTATAATAATCAGTGTTCCTCAGAGCTTTTCCAGTGTATACCACCTCCATTACGTAGGGCACGTGGTACCCGTCTTGCAACTCTATCCCACCCCTACTCTGTGCAACTCTCCAACCCGAGAGTGAAACTTTACTCTCAGTCTTTCTTCTACTCAACAGCTGAGCTCTGGAACTCTCTCCCAGAATCAGTCTTTCCCTCTTCCTATGACTTAAATTGCTTCAAACTCTGTGTTTTCCAGGCATTTTGGCTCGAACGTCCCTTGATTTTGGCCCTGTCACTCTTTCAACTATGGGGGAGGCACTCGCTTTAGGCAGTTCTGCCTTTTGCCTCCCTCAATCACACAGAAATAAAAAAAATACTAAAATGATCTTTCCATACTTTCACCACACCATCACCCTCTACCACTTCCCCATTCATGTCCCTCATTCTACCACCTGAGACACTCTCAGTCTTCTTCCCTCTGGCTTCTTTCACAGCTCTGTAGTATGCTTTCCTGTCATTCAGAAACTGTTCACTAATACTTTTTCCCATATTCCTCATCTGTCTTCCTTTTAGCGTCTTGTATCGTCCTCTTCACTCTTTGTTTCAAGTTTTTATATTCTTCTTTCCTCGCATCTCTAGTTTCTCTAGGTATATTCTTTTGCAGCATACTCTTTCTGAACTCTTTTTTTCTATTCACTATTTCTTCTATCTCTTTGCTAAACCATGCGTTACTTTTCTTCTTCCACGTTTTAAATTTTTTCTTCCCACATATTTTCTCAGCTGCTTTAATCATGGAGTCTCTTGTACCTTTCCATACTTCGTCTACACTATTTCCCAGATCTATCATAACATCCATGTCCTTTATAGTCTCTTTCAGGATGTCCTTGTATTTTGTTGCATTACATTCTTCATTTAATTTTCTCACATTAATTCTCTCTACTGTCAGTTTCTCTCTTTCCTCTCATATTTCCACTCCTTCCTTATCCTCACTTATCCTCACTTTTGTCAGCACTGTATAGTGGTCTGATCCCGTCAGCATACCTCGTACAGCTTTTGAATCTAAAATTCTTCCTTTTAGTCCGGAGTCCATCATGGCGTAATAAATTAGAGATTTCTGTTCCTGTCTGTTCCTGCTCACCTTCACCTCTGTGCCATGTATATCTATGAATGTGACGATGTTAAAAAAAAATTGTTGGCCAGAAACATCTCTCTCTCCGCACATACTTCTAAAAGGAAGTCACCATTCATATTCCTACCCTCCACACCCCATTTACCCACTATACCTTCTATCTTCTCATTTCCAACTCTACCATTCATGTCACCTACTAATATTACCTGTGTACACACTACACTCTTGCCTTTCTCTTATACATTTATTGACTTTATTCCAAAATTTTCTATTTTCTTCCACACCTTTCCCAGTTTCTTGGTTGACTGGTGCATACACACATACAAGTAAACCTATCCATCCCAATCTTGCACTCGCACCATACAATTCTTGAGTCCACGCATCCATAGTTTTTTCACACACTTCTTCAACCTTTCTGACAAAATTACTGCTACCCCTTCCTTTTTCTTACGTTTATATCGTGCATCCAATCCAGACCAGACAACCCATCCTTCCCCACCCCACAAGTCATGCTCAGTCTCACCATCCCACACTCCTGAACCCAACAGGTGCGTCTCACCCAGCCCACACACATCCACACTTCCATCTTTAAGCTCTCGCATCAGACACTCTCTCTTACCAAAATCATTTATGCCATTGGCATTGAAGGCACAGACACGGAGCACGCTTTCCTTCACCCGAACGACGTTTCCGCCACTTTTCTGCTTTGTTCCTCCACCCCCGAGGGGGTCCTGGCCGGCAACATACCGAGCACAGTTATTTCCCAGGAGGGCTTGGGGCCTGGACATAATATACCTCCAAACAGGGCGCCGGATTGTCAAAAGTTTAACTAAGAAAAATAAAAAACTGATACTAACAACAGTAAAAAACATACAACACAGTAAAAATGAAAGCACAAGTTAAAGAAGATAGGGAAAACAAAAATATACAGGGGACTACAGAAATATAATTACAAGGGGGGTAATTTTTATAGTGGAAATTAAAAGAGGATTTAAAATAAAAACAAAGTGTGCTGCTGAAGAAATTATCACACCCGCCCTCCCCTTTAGTTCCACCGTCAAGTAAAAATAAAAATGTTAGAAATTTAACCCGCCGAGCCCCAGCTAGTTAGTAATAAATGTACCACCAGGGCCCAGAGGGTTGAATTTTTTTTTTCCAGAAACAATAGCGAATGGGTTAGGAATGAAGGAATAACCACGAAAACCCGATCAAAAAGCTAAAAAAATGGTCCTACAGAGCCCCCGAAAACGGATTTTACAAGGGTAAAAAATTGAAGGCAATTTCCCCCAAAAAAATGTTTTTGCGTGCTCACGCGCACGCGGTTGGACTTTGAGAGTTTTCAACCATCGGCATGGTTGCGTGGGATACTTACACAGTTCCCATACAAATCTGAGCCCTCTAGGTGCCATAGCACCGAAGTAATTAACCTGGATGCAACCATTGCGTCGCTGGGTTCTGGTGATCGAACATTGCAGACGCAACACGTGCGACGCTGGGTCTCGGCGGGTTAAAAGGGAGGATTAAAATAAGGACGGTGTAATAACGAGGCTACCTTGAGAAGGCGGAGTAGGACTTACTTACCGTAACTAGTCACGGTAAGCTACAGAGGTACATTTTAGAAAGACTTTAACCAATACTGTACATATACGCAGATGACAGGACCTCTAAACCTCATTGGTTATGATACTGCCACTGCACAAAGCAGTCACCGAAGCATCAACTGGCAAGCCACATCGCAAAAAAATGCCATGTTAGTTCTTACTCTAGCGGCGGATCCCCAGATTGGCCATGGTGATTGCACCTAAACACTTACAAAAAAAGTTTACCTAGCTATTGCCAGGTGACTTGATCCTCGAGGGGGTGGTCATGAATGAATCGCCTCCATGCTCAGTAGTCTTTCATCAATCCATGTCCATTAATTTAGGGGCTTATAAAATGGCATATTCTGGTCCACTTCTGTCCGTTTGCCAATTTGTTTTGGTCAATTATTTTAAGAAGGGAAGGTTGCATGCCACACCAACGAACCCCATTTATTATTATTAGTGTGGTGAGTAAGGTAGTTGAAATGATATTCCTAGAAAGAATGTCTGCATATATTGTCACCAGCAGCAATCAGTTTGGCTTAAGAAAAATCACGGCACAGACCAATGCATATACTGTATGTGCTGAAAGAAGTGATTGATACATACAACAAGCTAAATAGCTCAATTTTCTCTTGTTTTCTTGATGCAAGTAAGGCTTTTGATAGCGTGTGTCACAAAACCTTATTTGAAAAATTAGTTAGCAGGGGAGTGCCTAGCTATATTATTAGGATACATATTTTCTGGTATGCTAATCAATAAATGTGTGTAAGATGGGGCAACATCCTGTCAGGCTCTTTCGCCGTAACCAATGGTGTTAGGCAGGGGGGATATTGTCTCTATCTTTTCAATGTCTGTATGGATGATCTTAGTCTGGAGCTGAACAAGAGTCGCACTGGGTGCTGCATTGGCAACTCCATTGTAAATCATCTCATGTATGCTGATGACCTAGCCTTAATCGTGCCCTCTGGAGCAGGACTGGATAAATTATTAAGAGTATGTGAAAAATTTGGAATCGAACATTCAGTCAAATTTAATCCTATAAAGAGCAATATCATAATATTTAAATCTAACCTATTGAAATCAAAGCTACCTAAATTCCATTTGTATGAACAAATTATAGAAGAAGTAAGTAAAGTAAAGTATCTAGGACACTATATTTCAAGTGATCGCTCAGATGATGATATGGGTCGTCAGCGAAGGCAACTTTACATGCAGGGAAATTCAATATTAAGAAAATTTCATATGTGCACATGGGATACAAAAATAACATTGTTCAACTCCTACTGCTCACCAATCTATACAGCACAACTATGGTGGAACTATAAGAAAATGACAGTGAATAGACTAAGTATCTCATATCACATTATCATGAAAATGTTTCTGAGGCTCTCAAAATATGAGAGTACAAGTACGCTATGTGCCTATATGAACTGACACTGTTACCAATCACTCATTAGAAAGCTAGCATATAAATTCATTCAGCGCCTTAACACTTCTGAGAACAGTATCATTAAAATGCTACAAGCTCCCAGTATAGTGTACACCTCTAGGATTCAGGCACACTGGAGGAAGTTGCTCTATATTTAACCTTAAGTAATGTATTCAGGTCTGCTACTCTACAGAATTAGCATACCGGTACTGAACCTCCTAGTGCAGTACAGTACCGATATTCCTATACTGTACTGTAGCAACATACTGTACCGGAATCTAAATGATGTGAGGCATGGTACTGTATACAATTAGGACAGTGGTTTTGGTAACACAGTAGTTTGATGACCACTGTTTTTGGTTGAGGCAGTGCTGTGAACTACATGATAGCAAGCTGGGTATTATTTAATTTATTTTTATTTTATGTAGCCTTTGTACAGTAGCTTATATATATTTATGTTACCGTAAGGTATATATGGACCCCAGTATGGTCCCCTCTGTACTGTGTGAGTCTGAAATAAAGTATTATTATTATTATTATTATTATTAACCCCTTCTGTACCAGCGACATCTTTTTTATTATAATCTTAATATATCGAGATGATTTTGTGCAGTTTAAGAAGGAACTGAGGTAGTAAAAAGGGTGAAGTGAGATATTTTGAAGCCTTTTATTGCTGGAGACCCTTTTTAAACTGGAAATAATTGTCTAATAGTATCCAGAATAGAGGTAAAAGGACGTCACCGTTACAGAAGGGGTTAACCTTTTATAACACACAGTAGGATGCAGAGGGACTATTTTACCCCATCCCATTGGGGGAAGTGTTTTGAATAATAGTATTGGTTGCAGGTAATATAGAAAAATCCTATAGCGAACCCTAAAATATGTGGAGTAAATGGGGATGAGTTCTGGGACCAGCCAAAACCCAAACACAGACACCTAAAACCCTATAATAATATTGTAAATTGGGTCATTGGATAGTGAGGAAGACCTGTATTGGTTGCAGATTACTTCTTTGACAGTCATAAAATCCATTATGTAGTAGTCGCCCTGATTCCTAGGCAAATGAAAATTTTTACTTGCTATCTTCTCTCTTGAAAAATATTGTATTACACTAATTCAAGATCAGAGTATATGATGATTAACACTTATGCTGTGGGCATATTTCCGTTATATTAGGGCTCATTCAGGCAATCTTGAATGATTAAGCATGTGTCTGAATGAAATTAAATGTATTCAGCCAAAAACTAGTTGAAAATAGCTTCAAAATTACCTGAATGAGCTTTGTAGCGCGTAGGGTTCACCCGCAGCGCTACCATAGACATCGACAATTATTCGCAAATAATGAGCAATGTCGTGCTACATTTGCCTTTGGCAAGTGCTGCATAGGTCTCGCGAGATATGGCTGTCGCCCCTCAGTTCCCCAGTCGTCGTGCTGGAGAGCGAACGGGGGTCTGCCACGCTCCCGCTCACTCGCACACGTCTCCACAGGCTTTAAGAGGCTTTAAGGGCCTGTAAATTGCTATAAATTAACAGAACGTTCCTGAACGGGTCCCGTAATGAAAGGGTTAATAATCACCAACTTAATATAGGCTAGATAATTTAAATTTGTTCATGGCATCCAATTAAGATTTGTTTTTTTACCATTTATTATTATTTACTTGTATTGATGCTTGTTCCTTTTAATGGATTAACTGGTAATTAATTTAATAGAATTAGTTGATATATTTTGTAAGTCGTGTTAAATTGTATATTTGACTAAATTTTAAATTTGTGTTTGTACTGTATATACTGTATATACTCAGGCACATACCCCATAGTTGGGGGTGGCCGACTTGAGACAAAGCCCGAGCAGAAACAATATTTAAAGTTCAAATTTTTAGGGTCCGGGACCACTTTCGCGTTCCCTTGCCCCTTTCTCTGTCTCATCTAGTAGGTAAAGTAAACATCAATTAAATATATTGTCCCATTTCTGACTAATAATTAGAAGAAAATTAAAAGATTTAATACCAAGTAAACAATGTATTAACTGTTAATCTGTAAAGTTATATGTTAAAGCCATTGTCATAAATGTGTAAATATATTGTATGTAAATCATTTAACTCGGCAGCTGCGCAGCCACTGTAGTATACACCATGCCGCTGTGCGTAGGTATTTACACCCTTTCCTCACTAAAATCGTTATTTTACCATATATATCATTGATACTTATCCATATGTGCCTATTTTACGTTTAATATGAAGATAGTAACATGTTACAACAATAAAACCAGTGGAAAAAGTGTTTTGATGGTCAAAATCGCGAATTGAATGCGAGTTTCATTCATCAAGTTTGAGCCAGCCGGCGTCACACCTCCTCTCACGAGGCCTGGAGAGAGACTGAGGGCTCTATCTCTCGCTCTTTCCCACGCATAGACACACAGATGACCACGCCCTGCAAGCGACTCACTAATGTTAGTACGAATATATACCAAAGAATTAGGGAATAACAGGGAAAATAGGTGATAATTGAAGGGGGGGGGGGGGGGGAAAGGAGGGGATGTGGAGGAGTGATATGAGGCATGGCCGAGGGGTAAAAAAAAAAAAAAAAAAAAAAAATCAAGTGCTACTGGGGCCTTTTAACCCTTTCCCCCTGGCCTGCCTGTCCTAAGGACAGTGTGGGGTACCAGGGCGATTTGGCCAAAAAACGTCTAGGCCTAGGCTACCGTATCTTTGTTATTTTAACTGCTAGAAATTTCCCACGCATCTCTAAACGTAGTGCGGTTTCCAATCTGTAGACTGGCATTAACCCAGTGAGACCCAGCATCGCACGTGATGCGTCGGCAGTGTTTGATCACCAACTCCCAGCGACGCATCACGTGCGTCCGACATATAAAAAACACTTACGTGGCTCGTAAGGTAGGAAATGGCGGGAGAATAGGAGGGGGAGGTACTGTAGTGTGTGTGGGAGCCGGGCCAGTAGGTGTGAGCGGGCCGACACAGCCGCACGGCTGATGGTGGTGGGCTTAGTGGGGATACTTTACACCCTTAGTTCACCGCCACTTTGAACCTTCATTACTCCGGTCGTATGGGAGCTAGAGGCTTGAGATTTATGTGAGACACTCCTTAGGATGTATGCCGTACAATGCCATACTCAGTTTTCACCCTAGTGCTCCCGGGCAGGTGGTCATGCGGGGGAGACGAACTTTTGACCCCCCCCCCCCCGCCACCCAAATGACCGAGGTGAGTTTTTTTTTATTTTGTTCTTCATTTCTCACCATTCTCTTCCATTTTGGCTCAACACATTTTCTTAGGCTCCCCCCCCCCCCAAAAAAAATATCTGAGGTGATTTTTCTTTTTTTTTCATTTCTCATCCTTGTCTTCCATTTTAGCAAACAAAAAAAAGAACTGAAAATGGCTTGGGACTGGGGTGAACAAAATATTATAACTAGCCGGGGCTCAACGGGTTAAGTAGAGCTCTGTAAGTCAACTGGTTCAGTTGTGATGACGATTTCCGTGGAGCGAATTTTTCCGCGATGTTGACAATATCGGAGCTTTTCAGACACTAATTTCGTCATACCATACAACAACATTGATCTGACGTCTCCTTCTTGTGTTCGGAGGTGCGGTGACGCAATGACCGGCTTTGTTTACATGCGTCGGACACACGGCATTCAGACCAAGCTGAATAGGCTTTCAAGCTTACTGCCTGGTATAAGGACACCCGTTGCCCTGCCCAACTGCCGCGGTGTCCTTATAACAGGACAGCCGGGCTGGAAGGGTTAAAAGTATTTTTTTTAGGCCTAAGATCTTAAGAGTCTCCCCGCAGTCGCCCAGTAAAACCTCTTAACCCGGCAAGTACGGCAAGACTTATATAAGTTTCACTGGTGCGCTGTGGGAAGCCTTATATAATCCAAGGCCTTTAAAAAAAACATTTAAATCAGCCCTGTAGGCCTATAAATTTTTTTTTTTTTTGTATTGCCCCTTGGCCATGCCAAATATCACTCCTCCACATCCCCTCCTTTCACCCCCCCCCCCTCCCCCCCCTTTGATTATCACCTATTCTCCCTGTTATTCCCTTATTCTTAGGTATATATTCGTGCTAACATTAGCGAGTTGCTAGCAGGGCGTGGTCATCTATGTTACCAAGTGTGGGAAAGAGCGAGAGAGAGACTACCACGCAACAGTGTCTCTCCAGCCGTCTTCACGGCTGGCTGGCTGCCTGAGCCATACGTTATGTAACTCCCGGCCTCTATCACCGATTTTGACCATCCAAACGCTGTTTCCACTTGTTTTATTGCTGTAACAGGTTAATACCTTTATAATCAACATAAAATAGGTGCATATGGATAAGTATTAACCCGGGAGCTGCGGGGAGACTCTTAAGAGTTCCCCCGGCGCACTGCGGGGAGACTCTTAAGAGTCAGAGAAAACAAAAATCAACTTTTGACATCGAAAAAAAAAAAAAAATTTATATTTTTTTTTTTTTATTTTTTTTTATTTTTTTGGCCCCTGGGCCATGCAAAATCTCAGTCCTCTACCTCCCCTCCTTCCCCACTTTCCTCCTCTCCTTCAGTTATCACCTATTTTCCCTGTTATTCCCTTATTCTGAGGTATATTTTCGTGCTAACATTAGAAATCCGATTGGAGGGTGTGGTCATCACTGATAGCAAGCGAGTGCAAGAGAGAGAGAGAGTATCGATCGACTGTGTCTCAGTGGCCTTGGGGGAAATTGGCGGGAAAGCAGATTGCCTCAACCATACATTATACAACTCGCGGGCTATATCTCCGATTTTGACCATCCAAACGCTGTTTTCACTCGTTTTATTGTTGTTTCAGGTTAATACCTTTATAATCAACCCATAATAGGCGCATATGGATAAGTATTAATGCTATTAATGGCACAATGAATATTTTAGTGACGGAAACACCTCAAATACGTCAGCACAGGGGGACGTTTCCAATTACCCCCATGCGCACAAGGTTAATGATATTTATGGTACGAAACGGTCTAATACCTCTGCAATAACCCCCACCTACGCAGCGATTAAGGTATTAAGAGTTCGCCCATAATCGATAAGAACCGGTAAAGACCTCTATAATCCTAGGGCTTCAACATTTTTTTTTTTTTTTTTTTTTTTTTTTTTGCCAAAATACCCCCCACCCCCCCCCCCCCTTTCTCCCATCCCCTTCAATTATCACCTATTTTCCCTGTTATTCCCTTATTCTTAGGTATAGTTTTGTGCTAACAATAGCGAGTTGCTAGCAGGCTGTGGTCATATGTGTTACCAAGCGAGTGCAAGAGAAAGATTGACGTCACTACACATCAGTGTCGCTCCAGGCGTCGTGAGAGGTGGATGTTGGCCAAGCTGGCTCACATTTTAGTTATGTAACTCTCGCATTCATTTCGCGATTTTGACCAGTAAAACACTGTTTCCACTTGTTCTATTGCTGTAACAGGTTAATATCTTCATAATCAACGTAAAATAGGCGCATATGGATAAGTATTAATGATATTTATGGTAAGATAACGATTTGAGCGACAGGAATCAGTGAAATAGGTTTGCACAGGGAGAGGTGGTCACTACCCCCCCCTGCGCAGCAGAGAGGTTAAGAGTCTCCCTGCAGCTGCCGGGTTAACAATAAACTGGTCTAGATTTTGACATTGTATTTTTTAATGTTCTTTGAATTCTGCAGTGTACTACTCCTATAGATAGTACAGTGGAATCTCGCATCTAACGCATTTTGCATCTAACGACCCTATTGGAGCTCTACCCGATCTCAATCTAACGAACCAAAATCCATATCTAACGGCAATTATTCTGGGTGCCCGGTATCGAATTTACAAATTTTCCGCCAAATAGGCCTACCGTACTGAGCTAAGTGGCGTCCCTCCCTCCCCGTCACTGTCGTCAGTCCAGTCCGCGCCGCGCCTTAGGCCTACATTACTCAACCCAACTCAATCTTTTGTTGTGTTACTCGCCCCAACCTTAAGCTTTTGTTGTGTTACGCCTTTTGTGATGTCGACCCAATCCTCAGGTACTGGAGAGGGGAGTGGTGAGAATGGAAATATGCATGAAAGAAAGACAAAAGTACCAGTGAAGAGGGTTACGCGTGTTGGAAAAAAAATGAATAAATATACGGCAGAGGATAAAGCGAAAGTGATTGAACTAATCGAAAAAGGCCTCAAGAACTGCGGGATAGTGAAAATAACTGGGTTTCCCGAGGGGATAGTGCGTAACTTTAACCCAGTGAGACCCAGCGTCGCACGTGATGCGTCGGCAGTGTTTGATCACCAACTCCCAGCGACGCATCACGTGCGTCCGACATATTAAAATCAGTTACGTGGCTCGTAAGGTAGGAAATGGCGGGAGAATAGGAGGGGGAGGTACCGTAGTGTGTGGGAGCCGGGCCGGTAGGTGTGAGCGGGCCAATACAGCCGCGCGGCTGGTGGTGGTGGGCTTAGTGGGGATACTTTACACCCTTAGTTCACCGCCACTTTGAACCTTCATTACTCCGGTCGTATGGGAGCTAGAGGCTTGAGATTTATGTGAGACACTCCTTAGGATGTATGACGTACAATGCCATACTCAGTTTTTACCCTAGTGCTCCCGGGCGGGTGGTCATGTGGGGGAGACAAACTTTCGCGCCCCCGCGCCCCCCCCCCCCCCCCCCCGCCCCCCAAATGACCAAGGTGAGTTTTTTTTCATTTTTTTCTTCATTTCTCACCATTCTCTTCCATTTTGGCTCAACAAATTTTTTTGAGAAACCCCCCCCCCAAAAAAAAAAATCCGAGGTTATTTATTTTTATTTTTTGTTTTCATTTCTCATCCTTGTCTTCCATTTTAGCAAACAAAAATAAGAAGTGAAAATGGCTTGGGACTGGGGTGAACAAAATATTAAAACTAGCCGGGGCTCAACGGGTTAAGAGTCAGAAAACTAAAATTAAAGCCAGCCTATCTGTTGCAAAGACATGTTTTAGTGGCAATGTTAAGAGAGGCAGGCTGTGGTGGAGGTGAGGAAGTGCGCGGCGCATCCCAGTTAGCCTAGCCTCCCTGCTCGGATATCTTCGACATCGTCTAACCTACACACTTCATTATTCACTCACAGGTTGGTTTATTATTAATTCTTCTTATAATTAATATATTACATGATTTTAATATATTTGATGTCACAAAATAGAACTCGGAAGGGCAAAAATAGCTAAAAATGGAGACTGTCTAAATTTTGGCACCAATTATCATTTTTCCCATTAGTTTATGTATTCATATCTAACGAATCTGGATCTAACGCGATTTTTTCGGCACCTATTATTCGTTAGATACGAGACTCCACTTATATAGATAGTACAGTATATAGATAGAATAGACTACTCATTAAACCCTTTCTAGGTTTGAATGTGCATATATTTCCTGTTTTCTGGCTATCATTTGTAATGGTATTTGGAAGTCAGAGGGCTAATTGAGATAGTCTTTACCCTTTTGATACCCAGAGATCTTTACTAGGCTGTATAAAATTGTCCAATGATAGCCAGAATAAACTGCTAAAATGAGTCATCCTCCTCAAAGGGTTAATCCCAGTTAACTTAAGATTATTATATCCATATATTAAGATTTACTTGTATTGATGCTTGTTACTTCTAATAGAGTAACTGGTAAACAAAAATTAACAAATTAGTTGACAATTTCCTAAGTAGTGTTAAATTGTATATCTGGCTAAAGAGAAGGTTAGGTATCGAGTATTAGTGATGAGATGCATACTAGCAGGCTTGGATGGTTTGAACATGTGGAGAGCTAAGGAGAAGGTTAGGTATCAAGAGTATCAGTGATGAGATGCATACTAGCAGGCTTGGATGGTTTGAACATATGGAGAGCTAAGGAGAAGGTTAGGTATCAAGAGCATCAGTGATGAGATGCGTACTAGCAGGCTTGGATGGTTTGGACATGTGGAGAGCTGAGAAGATTAGGTATCAAAAGTATCAGTGATGAGATGCATACTAGCAGGCTTGGATGGTTTAAACATGTGGAGAGGATGAATGAACTAAGTTGGGGGAAAAGATGCAATTCCATGAACGTGGAGGGAGCTGCATCAAAGGGCAGACCAAGAAAGGCGTGGGATCATACTTTGCGGTCTGATCTTGAATCAAAGAACCTGACAAGTAAGGCAGCTCTGAACAGGGCTGCCTGGAACACCGCCATTAGGACATGAGACTGGAACCGGACTCCGTGTGGAGCACTCGGTGTTTAAATTTGTGTATGTATGTACAGTCCATCCTCCAAATTTGCAAGTTTGAAATGTGCGATCCTCCACATTTGCGAGGGGGGATCAAAATTGGAAAAAAATATATTCCACATTTGCGAGATCGATTCCAGATATGCAAACCAGCCCGTAGAATTATAAGGGAAATCCACATTTGCGGCTGTGTTGGCTGAGGAGGACGAGCGGGGTGGGGGAGAGTGAGAGGCGGTGAGGCCCAGTAGGGGTGCCTCGCCTCCCCTCGGAACCCAAACATCAAACCAATTAACCCAACAAACACTCCGCCAATAACAACTTCTAAAATAACGTTTTCAGCAATAACGGCAAATCAGAATAGTTACTCACTTTCTAAAATAACGTTTGGATTCATGTAAATAACTGTTATTTCGCGGGAAATAACCAGGAGCTCCTTTGAGAGCATTTGGTTGCCCGCCATCTTGATGGCCCTCGAGATGAAGTTGTATTTTTACCACCAAATACAACCTTCTGTGGGGGCGCTCGGTTATGGCCTTGGCCTTGCTCGGGGCCTTGGGGCTGTTCGGCCAGGCAGCTTGGGGAACAACAACAACAACAACAACAACAACCTCCAAAATTCAGCCAGTTGATCAAGAAGTTATAGCAAATGCCAAGTTGTACTATAAATTTGTCCATGACAAGATGAGGAAGGAAACTGACAAACAAGAAGAAATGAAAGAAATTGCTGAAATTGTGTGCAGTAGCGAGGAGGATACACCCCTTAACGCCTCCCCTGCTCAAGGTCAACCCTCCACCTCCACCGCTCTACACTTTCCAAACCGCTCCAGCTCTCCACATCGCTCCGCTTCTCCACCAGCAACCCCTGCCATAATGACTAAGTATAAATGTGTCCCACAACCGATATAAATGTACTAACGTCTTCCCTTCTTGCTGGAAGTTTGCTCTCATTCAACCTGTCCTAAAGAAGTGTGACCGCTCTCAACCCTCCAAATATCGTCCAATTGCTCTCATCTCTTGTATTTCTAAAGTTTTTAAAACTGTTCTTACTTCCAAATTTCTTAAGCATTTATCTTCTCATAACCTACTCTCAGATCGCCAGTATGGCTTCCTTAACCTGACAAGCGCGATATAGACCTAGGTGCTAGGGTAGTTATTTGTGCATTTCTAGCCCTGGATTCTGACAGAATTCGTTATATTTACAATATAAACCATTATTTGTTTTCGGTATGCTTTTATTTTACATATATGATGTATATATGAACCTTCAAGAGTGCTAAAATAAGTGGGAAAAGCATTTGGGTGGTGAAAAACGAAGATATTGGCCACCCGGTCATAATCTCAGGCGAGAGAAAGCCACAGGCAGCCCTCCCCTCTCGCTGTCTGGGAGTCAACTGAGACGAGCGGGGCGGTGTGTGCCGGTGTCTGGGTGTTGCATAACGATCTTTTATGCAACCCACTTGTGCTACATTATCGCGGGAGAGAAAAATAACCGATAAATGATGATAATAAGAGGAAAAATAGGTGATAATTGAGGAGGGGAGGGAGGGGGGAATAAGGTGGGGAAGGAGGGGAGGGGGGTGGGTGAGATTTACATGGATGAGTACTGGAGGGGAATTATCTCACCTAGAGACAAATTCCTTTGTTTTGATAGGCCCTTTTTTTTTATGGAAGGCTTTTTTTATGGTCCTGCTTCCGTGAGGCCTATCGCGTTCCCTATAGGAAGCCTTCCGTGAGGCCTATCGCGCTTGCCGGGTTAACCCTTCCTACCCGGTCTGCCTTAGGTAAGGACAGCACGAAAGAAGGGCCGCTACCCGGTATGCCTTATCTAAGGCATGAGCTTAATAGCCTAATTAAGCTTGGTCTGAACGCCGTGCGTACGACGTATGTCAACAAACCCAAGCGTTCGTCACCGCACCTCCGAAAACAAGAAGGAGAAGACTTCAATGTTATTGTTCTGACGTCATGACGAAATTAGTGTCTGAAAAGCCCCCATATTGGCAACATCTCTGCAATATTGGCTCCACTGAAATCGTCATCACAACTGAACCAGTTGACTTATAGAGCTCTACTCAATGCCAAAATACAGATTGAAAACCGCACTACGATTATAGATGAGTGGGAAAGTTCTAGCAGTGAAAATAAACATAAATACGGTAGCCTAGGCCTAGACGTTTTTCGGCCATATCGCCCGGGTAGGGGCAACCGTCATTGGGTAAGACAGCCCGGGTAGGAAGGGTTAACCCGGGAACGGCTAGAAAACTCTTAAGAGGTTTTGTTGGGCAAAGGCGACGATCCTCTTAAGAGTTAAGGCCTAAAAAAAGCCTTTTAAAAGGCCCCAGTAGTACTTAAAATAAGGGAATATGTGATTAAGTGAGATAATTCCCCTCCATACCACCTATCACTCCTCCACATGTGTCAATCTACTCTCAGATCGCCAGTATGGCTTCCTTAACTCGGCAGATACGCACTTGCGCAGCCTATGTAGTGAGCACCATCCCGTGGTGTGGAGGTATTTACACTGTTTCCTTCACTAAAATTGTTATTTTACCATAAATATCATTAACCCGTACAGCCCCAGCGACGCGTCTGACGCGTCGACGATGTGTGTAACGCACAGCCCCAGAGACGCGTCTGGCGCGTCACCCTAATTGCGCCGACCGTAACCTCAGGTGTAGCCACTCAAGAGGGCTCAGATTTGTATGGGAACTGTGTACGTATCCCACGCAACCGTGCCAATGGTTGAAAACTCTCAAAGTCCACGTGCGTGCGCGTGAGCACGCAATAACCTGTTTTTTTGGGGTAATTGCCTTAAATTTTTTACTTTTGTAAAATACGTTTTCGGGGGCTCTGTAGGACCATTCTTTAAGCTTTTTTAGCGGTTTTTCGTGGTTTTTCCTTCATTCCTAACCCATTCGCTATTGTTTCTGGAATAAAACAATTTTTTGAAAACCGGCCGGGTTCTGGTGAACAAACATTACAAAACTAGCCGGGGCTCCACGGGTTAATACTTATCCATATGCGCCTATTTTACGTTTAATATGACGATAGTAACATGTTACAACAATAAAGCAAGTGGGAAAAGTGTTTGGGTGGTCAAAATCGCGAAATGAAAGCGAGAGTTTCATTCATCTAGTGTGAGCCAGCCTGCTCCACATCCTCCCCTCTCGAGGCTTGGAGAGACACTGAAGCCTCTCTCTGTATATCTCTCTGTTTCCCACGCATAGATACACAGATGACCACGCCCTGCTAGCAACTCGCTAATATTAGCACAAAAATATACCTAAGAATAAGGGAATAACAGGGAAAATAGGTGATAATTGAAGGGGGGGGGGGGAAAGGAGGGCATGTGGCATGGCCGAGGGGCAAACAAATAAAATGAATAAAAATAAAAATAAAAAGGTTTCAAGTGCTTTTGGGGTGTTTTAAATGGTTTTTTTTAAGCCTAGGATCATAAGAGTCTCCCCGCAGTCGCCCAGTAAAACTCATAAGAGTCTCCCTGCAGCTGCCGGGTTAAGGGTCGCTCTACTGGTAATCTTCTTTCATATCTTACTAACTCTTGGTGATCCTCCTTCCGGGACTTCGGTGAGACCTTTTCTATCGTGTTAGAAATATCGAAGGCCTTCGATGGAGTCTGGCACAAATCTCTAATTTCTGAACTACCCTCCTTCGGTTTCTATCCCTCCATCTGTGCCATTCTCTCTAATTTCCTTTCCGGCCGTTCCATAGCTGTGGTTGTGGACAGCCATCATTCACTTCCTCATCCTATCAACTGCGGTGTTCCTCAGGGTCCTGTCCTATCTCTCATTCTCTTTCTAATTTTCATAAATGATCGTCTCAGCTGTACCTCCAGTCCTATCCATTCATATGCAGACGACTCTACCTTACACTATGCAATTAGCTTTCCAGAATGCCCCAGCAAGGAATCCCTCAAAAACAAATGTAATGAAGCCATACAACACTTATCTTCTGATTTAACTATTATCTCCAATTAGGGCAGAGGAAACCTTGTTGCCTTTAATGCTTCAAAACCCAATTTCTCCATCCATTTACCCGTCGTGAACTCCCAGAGGACTATCCCTTATACTTCAAAAATACAAAAATCAAACCTTTATCCTCTCTCAGTATTCTCGGTGTCTCTTTTTCTTCTGCTCTCTCTTGGAAGGATCATATTACCAGTCTTGCTAAGGCAGCCTCCCAGAAGCTGGGTGTGCCGAACCGCCTGAAGGGGTTCTTAACCCCTGCACAGCTTCTTGCTCTGTACAGGGGCAAAGTGTGTCCTTGTATTGAGTATTGTTCACATGTGTGGGGAGGATCCTCTCACACAGCACTTCTAGACAAAGTAGAAAGGAAAGCCTTTCGTATCATTAACTCGATCCCGTCCACTCACCGACTCTCTGCAATCTTTCTCTCTCTTCGCTGCAATGTTGCATCTCTCTCACTATTCTATCACTACTACAATAATTAGTGTTCCTCAGAGCTCTCTCAGTCTATACCACCTCCTCTACGTATGGTATGTAGTACCCATCTTGCAACACAATCCCTCCCCTACTCTGTGCAATTCTCCAACTCGAGAGTAAAATGATACTCTGAATCTTTCTTCTATTCAACAGCTGAGCTCTGTGACTCTCCCTGAATCCATCTTTCCCTCTTCCTATGACTGAAATTGCTTCAAATTCAGTATGTCCAGACATTTTGGCTCGAACATTTCTTGATTTTGGCCCTGTCACTTTTTCAACTCTGGGGGAGGCACTCGTCACAGGCAGTTTTGCCTTTTGTCCCCTTCATTCACATAGGAAAAAAAAAATACTAAACCATCGTCTGCAAAGAGTCTAGTAGTATAAGTTACAGATGATGGAAGGTGATTATTGTATGAGAGAAAGAGAAGGGGGCCAACGGCAGTGCCTTTGGGTACCCCTGTAATTACAGGAACAGAAGATGAGTGGGAGCCACCGAGAACAACACGCTGTTCTCGATTGGTTAGGAAAGTCTTAATCCAGTGAATAAGTGGTCCTCGGATTCCATAGTAATCCACTTTAGCTAACAGTTTACGGTGGGGGACTTTGTTGAAGGCTTTGGCGAAGTCAAGAACTATGGCACCAACTTGTTTAGTTTTAGGGCCATTTAGGGACTGGGATATGTCATGAGTTGTTACAAGTAATAACGTCTCGCACTAGCATTTGGGCCGAAAGCCGTGCTGTGAGTCAGTCAGTATATTTTTAGTTTATTAAAAATGGTCCATTATATGTCTATGGAGGATGTGTTCTAAAATTTTGCAAGGAACTGAGGTTAAAGAAACAGGCCTATGGTTAAAGGTGAATGCCATGAGTGAAAGAAAAGTCGAAGTACAGTATAATACAGGGTCATAATGTGTCGTGAATATACCGTAATATGTATATGGGCAATATCGATATACAGTTGGTCCTTCGGTAACGCGCGTTCTGGAAACGCGGTTTTGGTGGCACACGGTACACCCCAAATATCCAAAATTTTGCTAGCACGGTCAATACTTACACTGGCGCGGGGTCCAGCTGGGCAGTTTTCTCTCTCCTGGGCCGGGCGAGGCTGTTCCGTCTCCCTCCCTGGTCCAGTGACGTCACTTGCGGCTCGTCCGGGTATGTCATTCCCTCCCCAGCGTCCTTCTCCAGTTCCACTATTGTTCGTCTCACGTACCGACCCCCCCCCACTGCGTGTGTTGTAACACAGACCGTGGTTCGCAAAGTGCCTTTTTTTCTGTGACTTGACCTCGCCGTCATGCCGCCCAAGAAGCGACGTATCTTTACGTACGCACAGAAATATGACATCGTGAAGGAGTTAGAGAAGGGGAAGAGACAAGCTGAGTTGGCAAGATGACACGATGTTAACGAGAGTACAATTCGCACCATTTGGAAGGACAGGGAGAAGATTGCCAACATTATGAAGGGAAACCCCGCAGAGGGTACTCAGGCGTCGGTTAAAGTTGGAAATGTCATCCTAAAGAAGACAGAGAAGCTAATGGTGCGTTATTTGGGGAGACAAAATAAGAATCATGTGCCGACAGACGGACGGATGATCAGAGAAAAAGCCAAGAAATATTATGCAGCAGTGGCTCGGATGAACAATGTACAGAACCCCAAACCCTTTAAGGCATCTGCTGGGTGGTTAGTGTCCTTTTATAAACGAAACAAAATTAAAAGTGTTCGGATAACAGGAGAGACAGCAATCGCCGACCATGCTGCAGCCAACGAATTCCCTGCTTTCTTACGTGAGGTTATTGTGGCCGATGGCTACAACTTGGATCAGATTTTTAACTGCGACGAGTCGGGAGTCAACTGGAAGAAAATGCCTAAAAGGTCTTACATTTCTCGCAAGGAGAAGGCAGCAAGGGGCTACAAAATGGCCAAAGAACGTGTAACCATCTTGTTGACCTGCAATGCTTCCGGCACCTGCAAGATGAAGCCTCTAATCATTCATAAGGCAAAGCACCCAAGGCCTTACTTATCGCAATATGGACATGGCCAAGTTGAATGTGCACTGGATGAACAACAAGAAGGCCTGGATGTTGTCAGCGTTGAGCCTCGAATGGTTCGACAATTATTTTGTGAAGGACTTAGAAACATTTTGTACTCGCCAAAACATTGCTGTTAAAGCACTGTTACTGCTTGACAACGCACCAGGACATTCCAGATTGTTGGTTGATCGGCACCCAAACGTAAAAGTGGTGTTCATGCCCCCCAACACTACGTCCCTGCTACAACCCCTTGACCAGGAGGTGATAGCGTGTTTTAAGGGTGCGTACGCCACTAAAACTTTCCTGATGCTCGACACTGCCACTGACACCCAAGAAGAACTGCTACAGATGTCAGACGATGAATCAGTCCCTGACTCTCTCCCACCGCTCGAAGAACTGTCTGGCCCTGACTCTCCCCCACCACTCAATGAGCCTGCACCAAACTCGCCTCCACAACAACGACAACAACAGCAACAGGAACCCGCCGACGGAGCAGCTATGACAGTTCATGCCTTTTGGAAAAGGTTTCATATTAAGAATGCAGTGGATACAATGGTGGAAGCTTGGGCTGATGTCACAAGAGCTACAATCCACCATGCCTGGAGGAATGTTCTAGAGGGGTTACCTGGGCACAAGCTGGATTTACCTGATGAGCCAGTCAGGCTTGAAGCAGTGGTGGAGAGAGCAGTCGAGGTTGCCAGACGTGTGCCCGGGATGGATGAAGTGGGACCAGAAGATATTCAAGGTTTGATTCAGCCACCACAGGAACCTGATGCCGAGGACCTACTGCAGGATTTGGAAGAGGAGGAGCAGGTAGAGGAAGAACACCAAGAAGACGAACCCTAGGAAGAGCCGAACACTCCTGGTCTACGGGATTTTGTAGAATTGTCACAACGCCTCAGCCATCACATGAACAACTTTGATCCCAAATATGACCGTTCAGCACAGGTAATAGTAAGCTTTACTGCTGCCATCCAGCCCTACTTTGATATGTTTCACGACAGGATAAATGCATGCCAGCAGACACGAATAACAGATTTCTTTCGCCAACGAGCACAGCAACAGGAACAAGTGGCGTCGAGTGACTCAGACTCCGACTCCGACCCTCAGCCACCAGACGATTTACTGTCGGTTGTATCAGATGCCGACTACAGTGGCTTCGAGGAATCTGATGCTGAAGCTGGGGAGGGACTACGCCTTATCAACGAATGGCTGGCGGCGAGAGCTACCAGACCATCAACTTCATCGCAGTGACGCCGATGGATACGGGGGGGAGGGGACGGGGGGGATGCAACACATAATTTATTCAGAGGTAAGAGTTGCAATGGGCAAATCAACCCAATGCATATGTAAAATAACTTTTATAATTGAATTTATTATTATAACATAGGCTTCTATGGAGAAAAAGTGGACTTTGTGGAAATCCCCAGAACACCAAGCTACCTTTAACATGTAAACATATGGGTTCGGTAACGCGGATTTTGCTAACAAGGGAGGTAACCAGAACACATTAGCCGCGTTACTGAAGGACCAACTGTAATTCCATTAACCTCCGGAGAAAAATACTAATTTAAAAGTCGTTGGCATTCTCAGCGATCAACTAGGTGAGTTTCAGCTGATCAGTGTGATGACACAGTATGTAAACAAGATACTTTCCCACACCACACGCACTAGTAGACAGGTCTGTTTTTCTTTATTAATACCTTTCAATTCAATACTCAAGCTCTGCAAAACATCAAACAATGTCCTGAAGATGTGGTGCACACCAAAATATAATCCCATCTATAAGAAAACTTGGCGTAGAGGAGTGGCTGGTATGAAGACTCACGAACGGGTGTGAGGGTGAAAGGTGTACTGAGTGAGGAGTTCAGTAGGGCTCTGTGTTAAGCCCTCTCCTCTTTGTTATGGTTATGGAGGCACTATCTGGTGATTTCAGAGTTGGGCTCCCCTGGGAACTGCTATATGCAGATGACCTGGTACTTATCGCAGATAGTGCACGGGATGCAAAGGCTAAGTTTAGGAGATGGAGAGAGGGCATGGCAAGTAAAGGGTTATGAATTAATATTGTTACGGCTGGATCGGCAATACATATTCGGGATTCTTGATCGTAGGACAGAAATGGCTTAAGTGACAACGACACGCTCGATTCCAGTCCCAAATACTATATGCTCCAGACAACAAAAGCACCAACGCCCTACAGAGTTATCGTCTACGGTAACGAGGTACCTTAACTCGGCGAAAGTGTACAACAGGGGTAGGCTATGAGGCTAAACTCCCTCAGACATTTATAGGTTACGTTATTACTAAAGAAATGCAATACTCAAGAAACTACGTTAATATTAAGCCTCTCATAATGTAGAATAGAAGCAGGCTAAAGGTATGACAGTGAAATGCTAAATGACAAATGTACACGCCTACTTGAAAGCGCGTGCACTACACTAACTGTCCCCTACTAACATGCACTAGCATGTAGCATACAAGATGTTCATGATCCAGTAGATACATAATAATACACATGGGAGGAACATAAATAGTAGTCACTTATTATAATAATGAATCTATACTTGGAATAACTAAAAGGTTGCAGGCAACAGTACTGCGCCGGTAGCCTACTACCGCATAGGCTACTTCGCTTCTCTCACTCTGTCTCCCCTCCGAGTCCGTATGCGCCCTACGCAACAGAACTCCGGACACAGCAGCAAAACGACAGTGCAGTTAATTGATACATGAAAGTATTAATAGTGTTGTCTTGTGTGTGAGTAATGTGTATTGTAAAGTGTTATAGATATATACTTAAAGAGAGCTGCAATGCATAGTAAAATAAAGATATATCCCACTCATCATCCCCATGTGTTCTAGCTAGCAGGCCAAGTCACAGGAACAACGAGTCCCAGCACCGAAAGCGAGAACCCAGGAGAAGACTGTAGAGAACACAAGGACAGATAAATTACGTTACTCTACTATACCGGCACTACGAGCGAGCTGTAGTCTCGGGTGCTACACTCGCTCCTGGCTCGGTATGCAAATCAAGGCTAAGTCCTCGTCCCTCTACAGACAACTCCTGGGCATGGTCGGGCTCTTACACATGGCACCAGTCTAGTCACAAATGGGATGATGAGCAGGGCATATAACTCGTGAACATGTAGAACGTTCACCAACTATCCTCATCAAGAAGATCGCTGTTCACATTAACCCCTTAAATCTAATACATGTAAATATATGCTTGTCCTAAGAGTAATACGAGAGGTGAGTGCTGAAACTCCTTTAGGACCTCAAGGGAAGGTTATGCATTTAAATAGAGAGAAGAATGAAATGGGAGTAATGTCGTCAGAGAGAAAGAGTGCAACCGTGAGAAGTTGGGAGAGAGGGCAAGGGATGTTAGAATCTCAAAGGTTCTAGGCAACCTGGTCATAGAACACGCAGCCAGCCTCCAGGCAATGTGCTGTACGACAACATGGGCCCAGCCCAGGCAGGCAACAATGGACTACCAACCCTATCGCGCCTAGCTATAAGGACAAGGCTGCCAACCAGTCCATACGTCTGGCAACCACCCGGCCGGCAGCGCGGCGCGTTGCTACCCTCTTGCTCTGAAGCCTAACTCACTCTCTCTCTCTGAACTCCCATTGTCTTATCTATCAACTTCTCTATTGATACTACATATTAAATGGAAGGTCTCGACATGGCTTAAAACAAAACCCACCACTGGTTAGCACATGACGAGACCTTTGCAGAGATACAAAGAACATAGTTATAAGTTGTCACACTCAATATACATTGCGGCTGACGGTAGCCAGATCACGGGCGGTACAGTCGAGTACCAAGGAGTACAATCAGGTTGCGTTGCACAGCACTGGGGTGCGTCACAGCCCCCCCAAGATTTTAGATAATCGACCTTAGAAGCATTATCAAAATCTGACAGGCAACCAACCGACCTGCTACCCTTAGCTGCCACTAATTGCAAAAGGTGCACAACAACTGAAGTGTGAATTATACATAAAACACAATATCGCATGCCTCATGCTACAACAATAAAGACTTACAAAACTAAAAAAAAGAAAGAGTTTTCTCGTTGATTTTATTGTTTTATAATCTTTTTGGACGGCGTTATGATAGCCTAATTTTACTCCTGCTCAACCCACACACCGTGCACGACTATCTTGGATCATCAACCCTTGATAGACAATCTGCTATCACGTTCTCACTCCCGGCAATATGCTGAATGTTGAGATTATACTCTTGGAGCATTAGGGACCACCTGGTCAACCGCATATTCCGATTGTGAAACTGATTTAGGAATTTCAAGGGATGATGGTCCGTATAAATCGTCACTACCGGGCCGTAGGCTGGAACATAAACTTCGAAATGTTTGAGCGACAAAACGATAGCCAGAAGCTCCTTCTCTATAGTCAAGTAATTCCTTTGTGCCGAATTAAACTTGCGAGAAAAGAAGCTCACTGGGTGTTCCAAGCCCTCGGAATCAGTCTGCAGTAACACTGCCCCGGCACCCACACCGCTGGCATCAGTCGCCAGCTGAAAACTCCTGGAGAAGTCTGGAGCCCTCAAAATCGGATGTGTACACAGCAGGTGCTTGACTAGGTCGAAAGCCCTCTGACACTCCGCAGCCCAACAGAACTTCGCTGACTTCGACAGTAGATCAGTTAACGGTGCTAAGACAGTAGAGTATCCCCGGATGAAGCGCCTATAATAGCCTATCATACCTAGGAACCGCATGACCTGGCGCTTAGTGGTGGGCCTGGGAAACATATTGATAGCCTGTATCTTGCTCAGGGGGGGGCACACCCGGCCTAACCCGACCACAAAGCCAAGATACTGCACAGTAGCCTTTACAAACTCGCACTTCCTCAGGTTCACCACCAGCCCAGCATCGTGCAACTTCCCAAACAGGGTCTCTAAGTGCCTTAGGTGATTTTCAAAATCGTCATCATATACTATCACGTCATCAAGGTAGACCGTGCAGTTAGGGATTTCGTCACAAATATCGTTCATCAGGTTCTGAAACGTGGCAGGTGCGTTCTTAAGCCCATAAGGCATTACGTTACATTGGTAGGTCTTGCCATCTACCACAAAACCACAAACTTGCTTAGCTCGGTCCGACAGGGGTACTTGCCAGTAGCCTTTTACAAGATCAATTTTAGTAAGGTACTTTGCATTCCCTATCTTGTCCACGCTGTCGTCAACTCGAGGCAAAGGGTAAGGGTTGGTAGTGGTCAAGCCATTTAGCCTACGAAAATCTATGCAGAACCGCACCTTGCCGTCAGGTTTTGGCTGCAACGTGACGGGTGATGTCCACTTCACATAACCTTCAGTGATCATCCCTCTCTCAACCATGTACTTTAACTCCTCCCGTAAAGCTTGCAACTTTACCGGGGGCACACGGTAGGGCACTGACTTGAAGGGCCCATTATCACCGACGTCCACGTCGTGCGTTACCTGAGTAGTGAGACCTGGGTGTTCGGCGAAAACAGAGGGGTATGACCTGAACAGGCCTAGGACAGCAGCACCCTGGTGCTCAGGCAGGTGACTTACAGCTTGCCTAGCCTCTTGTTCAGTATTCCCCGCCCACTGTTCCGCGGAAATGACACAGTCCCAGCTATCCTCCTCAGCAGCATGACTGTCCCCACCTCCTTCTCCACCCTGGCCGCTGCAGGCCAGCACAGGGACAGTGAGAGGCTCTGAGGGGCGTCTCACATACTCTTTCATGAGGTTAACATGACATAACTGATGTTTTTTCCTACGGTCAGGTGTTGCAACGAGATAATCAAGGTCGGACAGTTTCTTAGCCACCACATACGGCCCAATGAACTTGGCAGAAAGGGGGTGTCCAGGCAAAGGTAAAAGCAACATTACCTCCTGACCCACCGAAAACTCCCGAAGCTTCACCTTGGCGTCATACTGGTGCTTCATGACCGCCTGTGCATTAACCAAGTTATTACCTGCCGCTGCCATGCAACCTATAAGTCTCTCCCGGCTCTCAAGGACATATTTAAGTACAGACCCCGGCTTCTCTTCGCCCTCCCAGATCTCTTTCACCATACTTAAAGGTCCTCTCACATTATGGCCAAAGACTAGCTGATTTGGACTGAACCCCAGGCTCTCTCCTGGGACTTCACGTGCAGCGAACAGAACATACGGCAGACCCAAATCCCAATCAGTGTCATGTTCTGCACAGTAACAGCGTAGCATACTCTTCAGGGTCGAATGCCACCGCTCCAAGACTCCCTGACTCTCGGGATGGTAGGCTGACGACACTACAGAACATATACCGTGCAACTGAAGGGTTTGCTTGAACAATTTGGATGTAAAATTGCTCCCCTGGTCTGACTGCACCTCACGTGGAAATCCATAACGGGAACAGAACAATAATAAGTTTTTAACAACTGCTTTTGCCGAGCCGTTTCTCATGGGGTATGCGTCCGGGTATCTCGTAGCCACATCCATGATTGTCAACAGGAATTTATTGCCACTACTAGTAGGCGGGAAAGGGCCAACCAAATCTACTACAACTTTGCTGAACGGAGGCCCGGTGACAGGTATGGGAAACAAAGGTGCCTTCGGGATTGTCTGGTTAGGCTTCCCCGTTGTCTGGCAGGTCGCACACCCAGCCACCCATGCACAGACATCAGCCTTGACCCCAGGCCACCAGAAAAACCTGCCCAATGCCGCCAATGTTTTTGTTACCCCCAAATGACCCGCCACCGGCACATCATGCGCCAGACACAATAAGGACTCTCTATACTTATTTGGAACAACCACCTGGTCTACTACCCTCGCACCGCCCTCCCACTTCGATTTGGGGTCTAAAAATCTGCGGTACAATATCCTGTTGAGCCTAAAGAAATCTCCCGGCTTCGCATCCCCATCTTCCTCCAACTCTATGGCACCATTGCTATAACGAGCTAGGCTAGCGTCTTGCAGCTGCTGCTCACTAATGTCCCTGGGCGTCAATGCATCAAGATGGTTTTGTAATAAGACATTACCCCGGCTAGTAGGCTCTACTGCCTTAGTGGCTCTCGCTACAGCTCTTGCCTCACGCGAAGTTTTACCCAACTCTGCCTTGTTACACACCATCTCTGGGCCAGAGTCAACTCCCGTGTTTATTATAGGTCCAAGTACCGAATCACCGAGAAGTGCAGCAGAATCAATGTCCCTTTTCCTGCCCTTAGCAACCTTCTCCTGATCCTTCCTCCACTGTCCCCGAGGTTGAGTGCTAGGCTGTGCAGGAGCCGTAGAGCGAGATCGGGTTACCACACAGGCCATCTCATCCTGTTGGCACCTCCCAACCCATTCCCGATTCTCACCATCCACGTCGGCCGCCCTCTCGGCAACGACTAAGGGTGGAGTCCCGGAAGTGGGCACCGCAAAGTCGTTGCCGAGAAGAAGGTCGACGCCCTCAACTGGCAAACACTCAACGATCCCTACATCCAGCTCCCTGCACACCTCTCCCACTCTCAACTCCAACCTCACAAGTGGGTATGACCTCGTAGCATTTATACCCTGCACCACAACAACTCTGGCCGCATTTATCGGTTTCCCTGTGAAGTTCCTCAACAAAGTTTGCGAAGCCCCCGTATCCCTCAACAAGTCAACCCTCCGTAGTTCACTCCCCCAGCTCACAAACCCGTGTCCCCGATGGCTACAGAAAGTGTCCCGGACAGGTGTCGAGCCTTCCGTACGCTTCTTTACCGCGTGTGCCTCAGCTGCTGACAACCTACCCCGGGCAGTTGCTGCAGCCTTCAGAGACACACCGATACTGTGAACCAATGACACCGGCTTAGCGGGAGTGTTACTAGGGCACTCACGTGAATAATGGCCTAGCTTCTGACATTTGTAACATTTCACATCCCCAATGGGCTTCTTCCCTTGTGCGGGCGAAGAAGGGGCCTGACCTTTAGTAAACGGGAGAGGCTTGTGTTTGTAGGTGTTATTAGGTGCAATGCTTTTAGTGTGGTTATGTGTGTCATAGGATTTGTTATTATCGAAAACTCTGGTGGGTGGGGTATAGCGCCCCTTCTGCCCTGACTCAGCCCTCTGAGCGGCACCGCAACCACGAATCAATGATAATCTGAGGTCTGCCATCTTGGCAGCCTCCTCTACTGTCTTGGGGAATTTTTCCTTAATGTTCAGCGTTAGATCGGTTCCAGTACATTTGTAAAACTGTTCCAGATAGAAAAGTTGCTTAATTTCCTCAGCCGACTCTGCGTGCTCGGACCGAAACCAGTTATTACATGCATCTGTTAAGTCCCGTGCGTGCTCCATAAAACTGACGTCGCTCTTCTTATTCACGCCACGGAACTTCAATCTATAAGTTTCGGGTTGCAGTTCGTAGGCCCGGAGCACAGCCTCCTTCACCAGTCCATACACGACACTCTCGTCCAGTGACAGTGCATCGTAGGCTTTCAACCCCTTACCCACTAGACGTGATGAAACTAATGCTGCCCATTTAACCTCCGGCCAGTCATACTCACGACACTTCTTTTCAAAACGAGCAAAAAACTCAGTCACTGCTGTCTCATCAAATGCGGGTACTAACTTAATTAAATGCGAAAGCGAGTCTGTAACCCGGTGCCCACCACCGAGATGACGCCCCGTGGTCTCTACTCTAGACTTCTCGACATCCATTTCAGCCTGGTACCTGGTTGCATCCTGATTGGCTTGGATTCTAGCAACCTCTATGCGTTCTATACTAGCCTGTTGTATCTGAGTCTCCTGCAGCTTAATCCGTTCTATACTAGCCTGTTGTATCTGAGTCTCCTGCAGCTTAATCCGTTCTATACTAGCCTGTTGACTCTCTCGCAACTTAAGCTTAGCTAGTTCTAGCTGAAATAACATCTCAGGAGACAGGCCTGGGGGGGGAGAGCACAAAATGGGGGATCCACACCGAGACGTGTTTACGGGTAAGCCAGCTTGCCATTGAGAACCCTCCTGCTGCATCGTGCTAAGACTCGCTGGCTGAGGGCCCAGCTCAGGGGTAGAGTGGAATGGAGGCTTGGAGGGAACCCCCCAAGACCCCACTCCACCCACCGCCCCATCGCCATCACCCAACAACCATGCCACCAAATTCTTCTTGGGCCAACTGTCAGGACAGTCCCGCCCCAAAACCGTGGCTAAACAGCGAAGACCGTAACAATCAATAGCCTGCAGGCGCTGTTCGGTCAAAGGTGTCTGCAAAAATGCCCGGGCATCCCTCTCTCCACTTATAACACTCCCCTCCCTAAATATCTGCTGTACTTGCTGGTCACTAGGCTGTACCATGTTATCCTCCCCCGTAAATGATGAGTCATTAGACATAGTGCTGGTTATACAATTGCTGTTCAAAAAAAAAAAGTGCTTATTACTAATTGCAGTCTCGACTCACAAAATGTTAAAGATGCTTGAATGACTCTACTCTAGACACCTAACGAAACAATCTGCAAGTCCACCAATACAATAATGACACAATAAAAATTCCTCCAATATGCAAGAAAATTCTAGCCAGCTCTACTAGGTAGCATAGAATAGTTCTCCAAAAAACATGTGATAGGATACTACTGAATCTTGTGCAAGGTCGCCATTTTGTTACGGCTGGATCGGCAATACATATTCGGGATTCTTGATCGTAGGACAGAAATGGCTTAAGTGACAACGACACGCTCGATTCCAGTCCCAAATACTATATGCTCCAGACAACAAAAGCACCAACGCCCTACAGAGTTATCGTCTACGGTAACGAGGTACCTTAACTCGGCGAAAGTGTACAACAGGGGTAGGCTATGAGGCTAAACTCCCTCAGACATTTATAGGTTACGTTATTACTAAAGAAATGCAATACTCAAGAAACTACGTTAATATTAAGCCTCTCATAATGTAGAATAGAAGCAGGCTAAAGGTATGACAGTGAAATGCTAAATGACAAATGTACACGCCTACTTGAAAGCGCGTGCACTACACTAACTGTCCCCTACTAACATGCACTAGCATGTAGCATACAAGATGTTCATGATCCAGTAGATACATAATAATACACATGGGAGGAACATAAATAGTAGTCACTTATTATAATAATGAATCTATACTTGGAATAACTAAAAGGTTGCAGGCAACAGTACTGCGCCGGTAGCCTACTACCGCATAGGCTACTTCGCTTCTCTCACTCTGTCTCCCCTCCGAGTCCGTATGCGCCCTACGCAACAGAACTCCGGACACAGCAGCAAAACGACAGTGCAGTTAATTGATACATGAAAGTATTAATAGTGTTGTCTTGTGTGTGAGTAATGTGTATTGTAAAGTGTTATAGATATATACTTAAAGAGAGCTGCAATGCATAGTAAAATAAAGATATATCCCACTCATCATCCCCATGTGTTCTAGCTAGCAGGCCAAGTCACAGGAACAACGAGTCCCAGCACCGAAAGCGAGAACCCAGGAGAAGACTGTAGAGAACACAAGGACAGATAAATTACGTTACTCTACTATACCGGCACTACGAGCGAGCTGTAGTCTCGGGTGCTACACTCGCTCCTGGCTCGGTATGCAAATCAAGGCTAAGTCCTCGTCCCTCTACAGACAACTCCTGGGCATGGTCGGGCTCTTACACATGGCACCAGTCTAGTCACAAATGGGATGATGAGCAGGGCATATAACTCGTGAACATGTAGAACGTTCACCAACTATCCTCATCAAGAAGATCGCTGTTCACATTAACCCCTTAAATCTAATACATGTAAATATATGCTTGTCCTAAGAGTAATACGAGAGGTGAGTGCTGAAACTCCTTTAGGACCTCAAGGGAAGGTTATGCATTTAAATAGAGAGAAGAATGAAATGGGAGTAATGTCGTCAGAGAGAAAGAGTGCAACCGTGAGAAGTTGGGAGAGAGGGCAAGGGATGTTAGAATCTCAAAGGTTCTAGGCAACCTGGTCATAGAACACGCAGCCAGCCTCCAGGCAATGTGCTGTACGACAACATGGGCCCAGCCCAGGCAGGCAACAATGGACTACCAACCCTATCGCGCCTAGCTATAAGGACAAGGCTGCCAACCAGTCCATACGTCTGGCAACCACCCGGCCGGCAGCGCGGCGCGTTGCTACCCTCTTGCTCTGAAGCCTAACTCACTCTCTCTCTCTGAACTCCCATTGTCTTATCTATCAACTTCTCTATTGATACTACATATTAAATGAAAGGTCTCGACATGGCTTAAAACAAAACCCACCACTGGTTAGCACATGACGAGACCTTTGCAGAGATACAAAGAACATAGTTATAAGTTGTCACACTCAATATACATTGCGGCTGACGGTAGCCAGATCACGGGCGGTACAGTCGAGTACCAAGGAGTACAATCAGGTTGCGTTGCACAGCACTGGGGTGCGTCACAATATACATAAAACCAAGGTTTTAAACAGTAGATTAGGGCTAGGAAAGGTAGAAAAAAGTGGTGCATACATAGGCGCAGTATGCAGAAAAGGGGTGGGCGCGAACTCAATACAGTGTAGCGTCTGCCTCAGCTTGGTACATCACGGGAAGAAGCGTTGCGCTAGAATAAAGGGACCTCTACCAAGGAAGAAGTATGATATTGAGAAATTTGTACTCATAGTATGCAAAGGGGGGCTTGTATTCAATGACCGGCTCGAGAGTGTTAACTTTGGCAATCAGGCACTGGAGATAGTGCATGAAAAAGTTTTGCTACTTGGGTGATAGCATCTCTGCCGGTGGTGGGGCTGAGGCCGCCACTATCGCCAGGATAAGATGTGGCTGGAGAAACTTTAGAGAACTTTTGCCACTACTCACCATGAGAAGACTCCCTCTGCCCTTGAAGGGAAAGATTTATACTTTGTGTTAGAAGCGCAATGACATATGCTTCAGAAACGTAGCCTGTCAAAACGGATGATATCAACAGATTGGAACGCAATGAAATTAGATTGGTGAGATGGATGTGTGGTGCCAAACTGCAAGACAGGATATCAAATGAAGAGCTAAGGAGATAGTTAGGTATCAAGAGTATCAGTGATGTGATGCATACTAGCAGGCTTGGATGGTTTAGACATGTAGAGAGGATGGATGAACAAAGTTGGGTGAAAAGATGCAAGTCCATGAATGTGGTGGGAGCTGCACCAAGGGGCGGACCAAGAAAGACGTGGGATCAGACTTTGCAGTCTGATCTTAAATCAAAGAACCTGACAAGTGAGGCAGCTCTTATCAAGGTGTAAGGGGTCTAAATTGACTAGGCTTGATTTTAGCAATATTTACACCAAGACTTTTACTGTTCACTCACTTCCAGTCCAATAATGACCCAGTCATTGTTGAGATTAGTTGAAATGTTCGGTATTATGTTATTATCGTGATTAATATATCAGTTGACATATAGTAAATTGTAATTATTAAAACTGTTATGCCAGGTTTTTACTGGGGTTGATTGGTTTATATTATAGGTTTGATTCCCGGAGGGAAGTAATGAAAACCTAATATTTAGTAGGGCCCCGTAATCATTGACGATATGCCTATTAGTATAATAGTCTCCCTTCAAACACCGCGGTCACTAGTTTGAATCTACTGCGCGGGAGAAAAGGAGTACTATACTTCATAAGGGTAACGCATATTCTATTATGGAATCGTCTTATGATCGGGTGCGCTCTACGAAAAAACCTCGTAAAAATAAACAATAAAAATGAACTTAATAATTGCTATACTCAAGCTTTTCCATGCGTGGATTTCTTGCGTATGGATTCCTGACACTGGCCCCCTAGAGGCCATACTTCCTTCACTGACATATCAAGATTAAACTCAAGAAACCAAGCGAATGGGAAGGGGATGGCAGGGAGGGCACTAACATCGTCAATGATTACAGGGCCCTATTAAATATTAGGTTTTCATTACTTCCCTCCGGGATTCAAACCTATAATTTAATTGACGATATGCCTGATATCTAAGACAGGAGGAGGACATTCGTGACAATATCAAAACCACCAACTTAACTACCATCGGTAACAGAGAATCCGTATAACAATATAAGTTTTGCATTGTGTACGTACAATATACAAAATATAAAAGAAGGCAAGCAGTGCGTTACTTCAAAGAAGATCTGCTTGTACATGACTGGACCTAAACTTGAGATCTATTGCATGTTTAGTGAGAACACTCTTGTACTCTCATAATTTGAACATTAATCCCTTGGATTATGTTCTGGCCTTAAAATTATTTGTACAGTATAAACTGTTTGTACATTCTGTTAATACTACATAGATGCAACTATGATATATTTCTTAAAATAAAACTTTAAAATAAAATTAGATTAAACTGTATAACCAGTTCGATTCATACCACAGCTCGTGATTTATCACAATCTCCGGCGGAGGGGTTCTAGTGGGTCTTTGGGCTATTTTGCACATCCCCCCCCCCCTGCTTTTTTACCTTAAGAATAAGCTTACATAAACTAGCACATAATAAACTACATATAATAAACTACAATAAACTACAAGCAATGGGCATTGGGTCAGTGAACTGGTTTAAATCTTTTCTTAGTGGTAGAACACAAAGAGTCAAAATTGATGATAATATATCTGATCCTATGCCAATTAACTGTGGGGTCCCGCAGGGAAGCATCCTTGGTCCCTTGCTGTTTCTCTGTTATGTGAACGACATGGAACTGAGCGTCTCATGTAAATTATTACTGTATGCTGACGACAGCGTGCTTCTGGTTTCAGGAAAAGACCCAATAAGTATTGCCGCTTCACTTTCCAAAGAACTAGAATCGTGTAGTGATTGGCTAGTGGATAATAGACTATTTCTTCACCTGAGCAAGATGGAAGCCATCTCATGTGGAACAAAACGCAAACTGAAAGACATTGTGGGCTTCTCGGTCAACTGTAATGATATTCCTATAAAAACAGTGTCACAAGTTAAATATCTCGGACTAAAACTCGACTCGACTCTGTCAGCTGAAACAATTTTGTAATCAATCCTGAGTAAATGTAGAGCACGTATAAAATACCTGTATAGACAGGTGGGATGCTTGCCAGCGGCGACCAAAAAGACCCTATGCCAAGCACTTGTTCAATGTCATTTTGACTATTCTGTGTCATCCTGGTACTCTGCATCATCTAAATCAGCACAGCACAAACTTCAGGTCACTCAAAATAAAATGGTTAGGTTCATGCTGAACCTAGGACCCAGATCGCATGTTGGCCAGGAACAACTTCAGTCACTAGGTATGCTCAATGTCTCTGACAGGGCCAAACAAATCAGGCTCACTAATGCCTTCAAGATATTCTATGACAGAGCTCCAGAGTATCTAAAGAGTAATTTTTTTAAAGCAAACGAGAGGAATGGACATAATACAAGAAATAGGATGTTTAATTTTACGGTCCCGAGAATCCAAGGACAGGGTAAGCTAATATTCTTCTTCACTGCCATCAAAGACTGGAACGACCTACCCCCGTCAGTCCATGAAAAGAGAACACTGTATTCCTTCAGACGTAGCCTGAAGGAGCATCTGAACCGGACAGCTGCGAGAAGGGAGCACCAAGCTTATGTCTACTACTAAATACGACATAAGAAATAGGCAAAACAAACTGAAATGATTACTGATTACGGATTACTGATATTTACTATAGGATGTAAGGTATCTTAAAATAACCCCTTAGAAATACTTTCTCTAAAGTATCTACTTCTTTTATCCTCCCCTTTTTCCCCAGCTAACCTAATCCCACAAGGACCCCAATGGAAATATGGAAATACGCCTAACGGCCTTATTGGGCTGTCCTTAGTTGGAATTATGCAAGGCTGGTACATGTCATATTTGTAACATATTATGTGGTACCAACACTGTAAAATGCTAACTGAATAAATATTATTATTATTATTATTATTATTATTATTATTATTATGGACTACTAGACCCGTTGCCGCAATGCTACACAGGTCCGCTTTGGTTTGTCCAGAGCGACCGACAGGTATCGCGTCAGGAATGTGTGATTAGACGCCCACAACTGAGTGTCGGCTATGTCGTCAATGGAAATGTTTTGCATAAATCTAAGGGAGATGGCCCACTTTCTAATATCGTGGGCTCTGCCTACCACGCCGGGATTACTTTCCCTAATTACATCTACGAGTAAAGAAGCCAATTTCCTTCTCGTGACGCGAGTCCCTGTCTGGTTGACCCATAGGAAGCCTGGTTGTTGAGGTTGTGCTAGCCTCATTAACTTAACTAAAGCTTGTACCGGGCATAAAATGTGATGCGTATGTCCACGTTTAAGCGCCGGGACTGAGAATTCTGAGAAAACATGATCACAATGTTCGTTTTTGGCAATAAATGTGGGAGACGGCGCGATCTGCACATGTTCGTGCAGTCTCCCAAACCTGAGACAATTTGGCTCGTTGCTCATCGCCGCCAGCTCTGAAACTCTGTTACCTGTCGCCAAAGCCATAAGGAACAGCCTTTTTTAATACTGACTCAAAATCTGGCGCATGGTTAAACTTGCGCGACTGAAGTAATGATAACGCTTTGTCTAGCGACCAAGTAGGCATGAGCTGACGCGGTGGTGGGTGCAGTTTGAAGCATGCCCTCATGAACCCCTTCTCCTCCGCCTGCAGTATGGATAGACCAGTTAGGTCGTAAAAGGGGTTTCTAATGGCAGATAAGTGATTCTGTAATGTAACAACTTAGAAGCGCTTCTGTTCAAACAAATAATTTAAGTATCTAAAAATTAAAGCCACTGAGGCATCAGATTGCGCTGTTTCTACTATCCAGGTCGTGAAAGTTTTCCAATGTGATTGGTATTGTCTCCTGGTGGACAGAGTATATTGGTTCAGAAATTTACTAGTGACACTTTCTCCATACCGAGTTAGCCATTTGGCACTGTAAATGTCCATAAGGCAAAAGTTAGCGAGGTCTGAAGGTTGCCAATTGTCTCCAATTGGAAGGCAGAGACCGGGAGTGACACCGGGTCCCTGCACCACGTTTGCAATTGGTGGTACCACACCTGAGCTGGCCATATTGGCGCGATCATCGAGACTAAACCCCGTAGTTTGTGAACTACTTGACACAAGACACAAGACACAGACACTACTTGACACGGCGGGTTAGATAGAGTCGAGGTAGTCCGTGATTTCCCTCGGACGCAAAGAGATCCACTTGTGGACGGTATGGCTCTTTAATTATCTTGTTGAAGACGGTTTGCTTGAGAGCCCATTCTACTAGGGTGCTCTGTCTCTGAGACAAGGCGTCCGCCCAGATGTTCGCTACCCCCGGGAGGTAAGATGTGTGTAGATGAATGCTCAGCGATTCGGCCAGATTTTGTAAAAATTCTCGGTGCCAGGTTCAAACCGAAAGGCATTCTCTGAAAGACGTAAGTCTCTTGCCTGATCCGAGGAATTTTTGGAACCTTTTGCATATGGGGACATGCCAATAGGCGTCTATCAGGCCTAATGAGCACATCCAGCCTCGCGGTGGGAGTGAGAGCCTAATTTGGTTCACTGTAAGCATCCTGAAGGGTGCATTGTGAATATGTGTGTTCAGACGCAAGAGATCGACTACTGGTCGCATCTGCACACTGTCCCTTTTTGGCACTAGAAAAAGTCTGGAGGTGAAAACATGGCAAGTTGGATCTACCGGGACAATGATCTGCTTGGTGATCATTTCCTGGACAAGTGACTCCACCTCTAAAGAAACATTGTTGAATTCTAGAGTTTGACGTAGACGAGGTCACCGGAGCCACTGCCAAGTTATGCCTTTGCTTACCACTGTCCTGGCCCACGTTCGCCGGGGCCAAGCCCTGCGACATGCTTGGCCGGCCGGCCGGAATGACCCAGTTTCTGTACTGGGTATGTTCGGTAGGACAACACTCGAATCCAACTCGCCTGCGGTAGGCCCCGGGAGAGAGAGAGTGTGGTTAGTTTTGGCAGGCGTCTGTCCTTGATTAGGTTTTTGGTGTGACTTACCTCTATAGCCTGAATATTTAACCTGCTTAGGTTTGTGCTGAGCACCTCCCTGCTGTTGAGGAGGCCTTGGGTCTCGAAAGGAGGTATAGTCTGAGTAGGTTGGGGCTTTTCGCCTCCTTTAGGTTTCGAGTAAGGTTTCTTAACCCAGCAAGTGCTGAAACACTAGTAAGAGTTTTACCGCTGCACTGCGGAACTCCTTATAAAATCCAAGGCCTAAAAAAAAAACATTTAAACCAGCCCAGTAGGCCCTATCAATTTATATATATTTTGTTATTATTTTATTTTATTTTGTATTGCCCCTTGGCCATGCCAAATATCACTCCTCCACATCCGCTCCTTTCCCCCCCCCCCCCAATTATCACCTATTCTTTCTCTTTTTCCCTTATTTCGTCGATATATTTTCGTGCTATCAATAGCGATTCATAAGCAAGCTGTTCTTGTATGTGCTACACATAGAGTGAAAGAGAGAAAGAGAGGGAACTACACGGCTGTGTCACTCCAGCCGTCGTGACGACTGGCTGGCTGGCAGGCTGCCTCAGCCTTAAGTTATGTAACTCCTGATCTAATTTGCCGATTTTGTCCATCCAAACGCTGTTTCCACTTGTTTTATTGCTGTAACAGGTTAATACCTTTATAATCAACGTAAAATAGGCGCATATGGATAAGTATTAATGATATTTATGGTACGATGACGATTTGAGTGGAGGAAAACAGTCTAAATACCTTCGCACAGGGGTGGCTGTATACTATAGGGGGTATGCAGCGGAGAGGTTAAAGGCCTCTTTCTTAGGCTAGGAGGTAGGATACTCTGCTTCCACACATCTACCATATTGAAAACTATACCCCATGTCTCTGGAGAGAGGAGGGGTGCAGTTAACACAGGGGAAAGAGTTACTCGGCGCCCTATGTCCTCTGGCAACTTCTTTATTAAGTAATAATAATAATAAATATAATAATAATAATATGTATTCAGTTAGCAATGTACAGAGTTGGTACCACATAGTATGTTGCAAATATGACATGTACCAGCTTTGCATAATTCCAACTAAGGATTGCCCAATAATGCGTTAGGCGTATTTTCATTGGGGTCCTTGTGGGATTAGGTTCTGGGGAAAAGGGGAGGATAAAAGAAATAGATACTTTAGAGAAAGTATTTCTAGGGGGTTATTTAAGATACCCTACATCCTATAGTAAATATCAGTAATCCGTAATCCAGTAATCATTTCAGTTTGGTTTGCCTATCTCTTATGTCGTATTTAGTAGTCAGACAGAAGCTTGGTGCTCCCTTCTCGCAGCTGTCCGGTTCAGGTTGTTCCTTCAGTGCTACGTCTGAAGGAATACAGTATTCTCTTTTTCATTCGGACACTGACTGGGGTAGGTCGTCCCAGTCTTTCGATGGCAGTGAAGAAGATGTTGGATACCCTGTCCTTGTATTCTTGGGACCTTAACATTAAAATATCCTGTTTCTTGTATTATTGTCCAACTCGATCATTTGCTGTAACAAAATCATCTCTTAAGATACTCTGGAGCTTCTGTCATAGAGGAAATGTTGAAGGCTTTAGTGAGCCTGATTTGTTGTTTGGCCCTGTCAGATGACATTGAGCATACCTAGTGACTGCAAGTTGTTCCTGGCCAACAATGTGATCTGGGGTCCTAGGTTCAGCATGAACCTAACCATTTTATTTTGAGTGTACCTGAAGTTTGTGCTGTTGCTGATTTTAGATGATGCAGAGTACCAGGATGACACCAGAATAGTCAAAATGACATTGAACAAGCGCTTGGCAAAAGGGTCTTTGGGTACGCCGTGGCTAAGCATCCCACCTGTTATACA